>VUQR01006645.1:18520-33203 GCA_015108515.1 Hemichromis elongatus | reverse complement strand
ACTCTGTCTCCATCTTCTGACTTAACAACATACTGCATGTAACAATTTTTTTCATATTCCTGGACTGCAAATTGTTTTTTCATATGTTACAGTTTACAGTCGAATGGTGTGAAAACAAACATGGATTTCCTTTGACGTACTTTTATAACATATTTAAACATTTTTAATATGGAGTATAAGATCAATCGCAACAAAAATTTCTGGCACAACTTCACCTATTTCCAAGGTGCATGGAGAGGATGGAAGAATGAACAGTGTAGGAACTCCAGCAACACTTGAGGGAAGATAAGCAACTTTAATAATTGACCAACGTGTTTCGGCTTGTGGCCGTCATCAGGGTCATGGTAAAACATTGTAGAAAATTGCTTTAATACAGCACAAGAAACAGAAAAAAAATTAAAATTAACCAATCAAAACCTCATAGATGGGTCAGCTGATATATAGTAGATAGGTATTGGTTAAGTCACGCCCAAGTACAAACAGCATTGGAGTATAAGGACAGAGAAGTAAGAGTTAATAAGACTTGTTGTAATATTGCAAAAGATTATTGCAGGAGAAGAAGTCGTTTGTCATGTTTTGTTTTGTTTTTCTCTATATTTCTGATTTGTTGCTGTGGCAGAGAGTGTTGTTAACCTAAGAGAGGAAAATAAACAACTGAGGAAAGCCCACCACGACATTCACGTGCAGCTACAGGACGCCCAGGTGAGAAGAGATTCTGGACATTTCTTTTTTTTTTGTTTTTTTCTTCACCCTATATGTTATTTTCTATCTTTTCGTAAACGCGAATGGCTCCTTGCCTCACTTTTGTTTGATTTGCTTGTTCAGGTCCACCATCATGACCTAAAGGCAGCCCACGATCAGCTCGCACTGACGCTGGAAGACCACAAGAGTGCGCTGGCTGCAGCTCAGGTAGGGTTCAGCCTCCTGGTTTACTGCAGTCACTGAGTACAGCAGCTGATTGACGTCGGAAGCAGGTTTTGTTTGGTTTTCGGCAAATTTATACTTGTGTTTCTCCTTGAGAGTGACCTCTGATTGTCTGAACAGTTTTACTGAATACACAGAGCTCTGCTGATAGATACTCACTTTCATTTCTCTCAATTCCCCCACCCCTCTTTCTCTCACGCTCTCGCTCTCTCTCTCTTTCTGTCTGCATTTACTAATTTGTTTTAAAGCCTGGCCTGCTTTCCATCAGTGCCTTTGCTTGGACACACAAACACATGCACACACGCTCTCTCCTTCACTCCAGGGGGTTCGATTTAGTCAGGGCTGTCAGCACAGTGCATCTAAAGCACACTGCAGCCAATCAGACAGAAAGCTATAATGGAGGGAGTGGAGCGAGACAAAGGGACGAGGGAGGAATTTAGCAAGAATTTTTAGAATTTAACCCTCTGGCCTGTTCTGAAAGTGTGCGCGTATAAAAAGATTTAACGGTATGAGGGCCAAAACTGAACGGACAATTTGGAAGAACATGTCTGTATCACCGCAGGGAACAGGGACAGCTTGATTTATTTCTTTACATTTTTTTTTTAAAGAAGGAAGCTAATCAATGGCTGTACACAAGGTTGTTTTTGCTATTAATTTATTTTTATTTACACAGCACCTTTCACAGGTCAAAAACTTTACAATAAAGACAAGCGTAACAAATGGAAAAAATAAAAAAACATAACATCACCAGTCTGAGTAAATGAGTCTCCAGCTACTTCTTAAAAGAATCAAGCTCTAAAAGCTCTAAATGATTTATCCCCTCTGGTCTTAAAATGAGTTCATGGGTCCTTTTAAGAGCGTTTGAGTGGAAGATTTGAGACTGCAAGAAGAGGTTTAGGGTTCTGCTATGTGTTGCATAAATATATAGACACTCACTAGCCACTTCGTTAGGTACACTCTGCTACTACAGGTTTGGACCACCTTAATGCTTCGTGTCATTAATTCAACAAAATGTTGGAAACATTCCTCAGAGGTTTTGCTCCATATCAACATGACAGCATCACACAGTTGCTGCAGATTTGTCGGCTGTTCATCCCGTTCCACTACATCCCAAATGTCTAAATGTTGCAGCATTAATTATGTTGTTTAATGTTTTTTCAGTCAGGTTTTAGTGAGCCTGGGTGAACTGCAGCCTCAGTTTCTTGCTTTTAACTGACAGGAGTGACACCTGGTGTGGTCTTCTGCAGCTTTAGAAGACCTTCAGAGATGCTCTTCTGCATACCGTGGTTCTAATGAGTAGTTGTTTGAGTTCGTGTTGCCTTCCAGTCAGCACATGTTTTGCCGATCACTGGATATTTTCCCCTTTTCACACTGTTGAGTTGCTGCCATGTGATTGGCTGTTTAGATATTTTTGTTAGCGAGTAGTTTAACAGGTTTACCTAATTTTGTAATGATAAAAATGCTTTCTTAGTCTTTGCTCTTTTTCTGTTGTTTGCTTTAGGCACAGGTGAATGAATACAAGCAGCTCAAGGAGTCCCTACAAAAGGCGCCCATCTTGGCACAACACGCACAAGCCAACAAAGAACCCAAGCCCTACGCCCATGAAGATCACCAGGCTCACCGGAACACTGATTCAAGGGTAACCTGGGATTCTTTGGGATGAACAAAGATATAAAAAAATATTGTTTTATTGAGAAAGACAAAACGTTTACTGTAAAAATCAACATTTGCAAGGATCTCAAGATTTCTCTCATGGCTTTCTACTTAGTTGGCTCCTGAGGCCAATGAAGCACACGCCCACTCTGAGATTCAGTCCCACTCTACTGTAACCCAGCACGCCGTGCCTGAGAAAGACGAGGACGGAGAGGGAGAGGCAGAGAGGAGGAGGGAGCTGGCAGAGGAGGAGATGGCCCAAGCAGGACAGCCTCAGAAGCTGGAGGAGGACCCAGACCAGCTACAGGATGAGCAGCAGGAGGAAGAGCAGGAGCCAGAACGCCAAGAAGAGGATGAGAACGCATTGGACCGGCGGAGACGCCAGCCACAGATGGTCAGCCGTGGTTTAAACGAAAAGATCTTATCGAAACAGGCTTTAAAACAGACCTTAAAGTGGACGTCTGTTTCATGCTCTCAGTTATTTCAGAGTGACTTGCACTCATACAGTTTTTTTTTAGCTTTATCGAGAAACATGAAAAAAAAACCCACAAAGATTGTACCATAGCTTTATATTTATGTCTAGACTTGGCATGAACTCAGTGATGAGCGCTATCTCACTTTTTTCACAGTGTACATCGTATTTGTTCTCTCTTGTATTTATAACTCTCACAGGATCCTCCTGTGAATCTGCATCCAGAGGACCAGCTGCAGCACCAGCCAGATCAGCATCTAAAGTCAGCCTACGAACAGCAGCAGGAGCAGCAGCGGCTGGAGGCTCAGAGGGCCGAGGAGCGCAGGCAGATCCAGGCCGAGAGAGAGAGGGTGCTGAAGGAAAGGGAGCAGAGGCAGAAGGAGGAGCAGGAGCGCGAGCGGCAGCAGCACAGGGAGGCCGACAGGCGGGAGCAGATCCTGAGAGAAGAACGCGAGAGGTCGGGTTTGAGATCTGAATGAGCTCAGATTTAAAGAAACTTTGGACAAAAGAGCAGTCGCAGCGGGTGGCGAGTAGTAAACTTTGAAGCGCTGCATATTTCCTTATTACATTCCTTCAAATGAAATGTTTTACAGAAGAAGACGTGCCTCTCTGATTGCACTGTACTGTCTCGGTTTTTAGGAAGAAGACCGAATACGAGAACGCGGACAATGATATTCGAGAAGACGGCGGTCACGCTGGGGTTGATGAAGGTGAGATTTACAGGAAAACATATTCCGTATTTCTCACTGCACAAATATTTCCTTCTATCATTTGAGCTCAAGGCAGCAACCGGTTGATGTTAGTTGATTTAGTTTGTGTGTTTCCTATGTGTGTGTTAACAGAGAAAGACGTTCATATGTTGCACGAGCAGGAGGCGGAGGAAAATCAAGAGACGGATCACAGAGTGCCACCGCATCAGCAGGTGAATGTCTGTCCGTCTGTCCGTCCGTCTTGCTCGCTCCATCTGTTAAAATGTGACCTCGGGATCTGTCTGTTCTCCCAGCTCATTCACTTGCTTAATATTCACACGGGTCTATCGAACGCCATACACTCATCTAGCCATCCATCAAAACATCAATTCTTTAATCGCCCCAGCCCACTGCCATATTCATCTGTTCCCTATCTATCCGCACTTGTCTGTCAACCTACTGAGCTGGTAAATCTTCTGAATACTACCCAGAGAATTGATAAAACATTACAGGAAACTGACAGGTTCACGGTTTTATTTCCAACGAAAACATTAAGCTTTTTATCATATCCGCAGCTTTTATTCCAAATTTGTTATTTTGCTATAGGGTGATATAGACGGTGACTTGAACCCCGAGGACGACCCCAACAATCAGGGAGAGGATGAGTTTGACGAGGCCGAGGACGCCCGGCTGCCGCACAGGGTTGACGAAGCAGACGATAATGAGGCTGTAGAGGAAGAGGAACCGGCGCCGCCGGCTCAGCACATTCAAATGCATCAAGACCCCAAACAACCAGCTGTGGAGGAGGAACTGGTAGTGAGTCAGGGGAGGCAACAGTAGTGGGACACTCACAATCTCTATTCAGCATCGGCACACGCAGCTACTGACATTACAGCAACATTACTGGCTAAACAGGAAGATGATTAGAGGTTTTGAAAATGCCACTAATGGGAGGGGAGGGGCTTGTTGGCAGCACACTCACACAGAGAGCCCAGAATGGCATTCTGAAGCATAAAAGTTTGAGAACTGGAGATGCACTATACAGTATAAAGTGCTGGGACAGTTACACATTACACCTCTGCCAGCTGCCATGAAGCTCCCAGTGCGCAGCTTTGTGCTGATCTTAATTATTCAGTGAGCTCTTCACAACGACCCATAAATGTTTATAGAGCCAGACTGCATGGCGAGGTGCACCTTAATGTAAATATACATATATATATATATCTATATATAGAGAGATATAGATATATATAGCAAGCGATAGAGAGAAAATGCAGGATCTAGGACAAAAAGAAAAGTAGATCCTGTTTTAACTTGTTCTGTCATTTGTGTGCATTCAGATCGCTGGAAATCCAGACCAGCAGGAGGACGCACTGGATGACCAGTACCGGGAGGAAGCAGAAGATGAGGTAACGCGCACACACAGTGATAGTAGAGTAGTGCAAAAGATATAAAAGGGTGCCAAACACATGAATGTAAGACTATCAAAACTAAATATGTATGATTTAGTATAATATAATGCTGCAATACATTTGCATCTCAGTGTCATGACTAAAGTTTAATTGTTGCAATTTTAAAAGTGTTTTTTAATGTCCTGAAGGCCCAGGAGGACATGGCTGGTGGACAGAAGGGAGAGGAGGAGGGAGAGGATCACTATAACGAAGACAACGGAGAACAGGTATGTTTTGTGGGAAATCGATCAATCCTCCTTTTCTCAATTCCTAGATTTGCTCGATTCCTCTCCCACCAAATATCGGAGGGATGAGGAAAAGCCAGACGGTGAGAGAAGAACTGTGTAACCTCGATTATAGCTCCTCTCTCCTCTGCCCTCCTCATCCATATAGACATGATTTCCAGCAGAGACGAGAAGGCCCAAATAAGTAATAAGAAAGACACGATGGGTTTCATGTTTTCAAACAAAGTGCTTCTGGAAGCAAGTCTAGTTGCTCGCTAGCCATTTTCGTACTTCTTCTTGGCAGTTATTATGTAGATTATCTTTAATTTCAGCTGTTGCCTGGACATAAAACCTACATATATATAGAATCTGTCATCAAATTGAAAGAAAAAAAAAAGTTTAAACTTTGCAAGCTTTTCCCCAAACTATACTACCCGGGCATTTATATTTCTGCCTGTCATCTAAGTGAGGGTTCTGTAAGTCCCAGTTTTCTCTGTTTGAGATGGTTTTCTGCATCATAGAGTGAGCTGGACTGGCATACCATAGACAAAAGGCAAACACCCTCATTAAACAGCCTTTTTTTGTATGGCTGAAATCAGGATCTAGTGGTCATTAGAAGTATTGCAGTCTTGTTAAAGCTGCTGCTTGGTTAAGGCAGAAAAGTGTCATCCTTAAAAATCAAAGACTTAGAACACACTGTCTGCTAAATAACAATTTCAATGACTTTATTATTATGGGATGGTTATTTTAAGACTAAAAAGTACTCTGAGGTGTTTCCACTTGTCAAGGAGTTGAAGACTTTTCGTCACATCATGCACAGTCTTCCCTGGGGCTGAAACCACCAGCCTTACAATCCGCTTTACTTCCTAGGCCTCCCATTTCTATTTTAAGCTGCACAAATGTGGAATTCATTTTTATTCCCAGCATCATCGCATCAGGTTCCGTTCCACCTCGCGAGTAACATCACGCCCTGAAACCTTTCCCGGAGGAACACGGTCGTAGCGCACACAGCGAAATGTTCTGGGTTCACATCCAGAAATATATTGACCTGTGCAGGGATTCACCGGTGTGTAGCTCGAGTGTGTCCGAGCAGCCCTGTGCTGTCTCTGTAACGTAAACCCCGGTAAATGAGAAAGATGGGATGTCGAGTCAGTCGGAGTGTCATGTGTTCACCTGTGCTTGGTTTAATTTGGCCTAAAAGGAAGTCTGAGTATTTTTACAAAGTCTATAAGCCTCAATGCTCTGGTTGTGTGGTATTCGAATTGGTTTGTGATATTTCTTCAGTGATTTATAAAGTCTTCAAAACGTAGAAACCTAACACTAACTTCTGACCTTGAAGACCGGCATTAGTGCGTTTATCATTTATCATCTTTAATGTTTAATATGTTCAATAAATTGGACTTTTCTGCTGCTAAAAAAAACATCATATGGATAGACTTACAGTTCATACTCAGCCACTTACCTCCTCTGCACTAGGAGCTCAGTGGATCTTTGACTCTGAGCTTCGTTCATGCACTGCTGCACGGAAGGCAAACAATAAGTGTAAATGCCTGAAATGATCGTGTTTGGGATGTTTACACGACTTCTGGTCATTAAATCAGGTTGTGTGCTTGTAATTCGCTTCCAGGATGAAGGTAAAAACCAGAAAGGGCCGAGAATGGACGGGGATCACAGAAATGATGCCAAGAACAACGAGGACGAGAATTACGAGGAGGAAGAAGAGGAGGGGGAGGAGAATGCAGACAAGGGAAACAGTCGAAGGGCAGAAATGTAGACGTGCCTTTTTTTTCTTTTCTTTTTTTTAATCTTGCCTATAGTACCAATCAGAGCATTCTTTCCCTTGATTCCCAAAGGAATAGCACCAGCCATCCACTGAGAGAAAACTGGGATATTATGCTCAGAAGATGAGGGACAATATTCAATATACTTCTGAGGTTTGAAAGGATCAGCTTACACTGTGGAAATGGACAAAATTTGGTGGGTGTAAATGAGATATATACTGTATAGTTTTTATATAATTTTTATTCATTTAATTTTCTGTCTTCTTTCTTGTCTGACTGACTGCCTGGTTGTTCTTGTTTTTAAGAGCAAGCAGAGAATGTATTTTGTTTATTAAAGTGCTTTGTTTGTGTGTGTATAAAGGATACATGTTTATTCTGATGTCATGATCAGGCCTTATATATTTCATGCCGACAGTTGTAATCTCGGTAGAACTCAAATGTTCGTTTACGTATTGCATTCCAATCTACCGTCATTGTCTGTTATTTATTTTTTAATAGGATAAACTCTGACAATCATGAAAAGTGCAAAATATAGATTTTTTTTTTTTTTTTAAAGTCTGCGTCATCGTAATCTTTAACAAGTTTCGTAAAGCTGATAATTTTTTTTTTTTTAAATCCTTGATATTGTCACAGATGCCAATCGGTAAGCCACTTCTGGTGAAGCTCTTCACAGTGACATGTGCCTTCACATTCTTGGAAACTCTCCTAAGCCTTTTTAGGTCATTTTGCATTTGGAAAATCACTTTCCATGAAGCGGGAGAGAGAAAGCGCGCCAGTCGGGGATCCTTTTGTATAGAGCTTTATTCAGCGTGGCCTTAGATGGAAAAATATTTCATGTTCACTGCTGGTGAGAATTTACCCTTAAATTTACTGCAGCATCTCTAGTCTGCTGTGCAATGTATAGTAAAATAAATGCTGAATATTTGTACATTTGTACACCAGTTATATTTGATACAGAAAAGTGCGGGTTTCATTGTACTGAATTGCTGCCTGTGTGAAATAAAGATTTCACATAATTGTGATTTGTGT
Source organism: Hemichromis elongatus (assembly GCA_015108515.1). NCBI lineage: Eukaryota > Metazoa > Chordata > Actinopteri > Cichliformes > Cichlidae > Hemichromis > Hemichromis elongatus. Next base: position 24,980 of record VUQR01006645.1, on the reverse strand, counting down.
AGTCGGATTCTGTATATTTGCCTGTTTGAAGATGCACTTTAAGGTTGCTAAGAATAAGTCTTCAGTGCTGGTTAAGCAATTTTAATACTCTGTGTGTGAACAAGGAGGGGGGGGGGGGGCTCCCCGGAGCCACCAGCTTGTGTCAATCATCTAAGACTTCATCTTAAGTCTTCTTGAATATTCTGGTAAAAATGTGTTTTATGTTAAACAAAATGAAAATATAGAAACTACTTAAATGATCTAAATTCATTTTTTCTCCTCCATTTGGTTATTTCAGTTTTGGCCACTCTCACCTACTCTCTTTTCCCATAGGAAGGTCACGTCGGAACCCCTTCAGCGATTATCTAACAGCTCGGTAATACTCGAGTAAAAAAAAAAAAAGGATGCCAACCTTCTTGCAACTTGAAAAAAATCTGATTGCACTGAATTTCTTTGCTGTGGAAACCAGTTGGAAACAGCAGCGATAACTTTCACTTGCAAGGAAACTGCACTTGGTGGGAGGCAGCCTGTCTCTAAACGATCAGCCTGACTTGGACTGAATGCAATCACTCAGCTAATTTATAAACAGACAGATCGCCAACATGTTGAATTTACTCATAATTAGTGTGTGACTGAAGGGAACTCATCTGTGACACGTCACAGGGCTTGATTCACCTTGTTGCCAAGCGGGTGTCTTGTTGTTATGTTCATACATAAAAGCAAAGTCGTCAAGTGGCTATGCCGTTTTGCAGTTTAATCGCAGTTCTGCAGCAACTATGTCCCTATTCACGGAGGAATTTCTAAATTTCTTTTTCAGATTTATAAGATCCTAGCTGGACACTGTGAATGTAAGTAGTTCACGTGAATTTCTGTGCGTGTATTATTCCACTAGTCAACAGATCAGTTAACTATCACATTATCACAAGCGGACTGCACATAACTGCCAACTCGACTGTGGACGCTGATAGCAGACTGACTCAGTCTCATGTATTTTTTGCCATCTTGATCCAAGACTGACTGACTGTGAGTGGTCACAGACCTGGACCCCGCCACTTCCAAATTGATGAGTTAAGTCATTTGGCTGTTTTAAAGCCCCCTGCTACTCTTGAGGATTCAAAGCGCTTTATACAACATGCCTCATTCACACACACACATTTTTTTTTTTCAATAAAACTCAGTATTCAGTATCTTAAAATTCGAACCACCCCCATCGGCACAAACGTTGCATAACCATTATGTATAAAATGGGTGTAATTCATAAATAGTTAATGCAATACTTTTGTTAAAAGCCTTGAATTAAAGCTCAGGATCTGCACTTCATTCACATCTTCATTGCTCGATTAAAAAAATCAATTACAGTGGTGCTCAGAGGCAAAATAAACTGCGACACTGTCCAAACCACCAGAGCCAGTCAGGCTCTGGTTCACATCTGTAAGACACTGCACAAATGTTCCAGCCCTGCTCCTTATCTACCACTTCGAGCTGAGAGGTGAGAAGGCCGTGCGTGTGTGTGTGCGCTCGCTCACTCACATGGGAAATGAACCGGCAAATCAGGACGAAATGAAAATCAAACGAGAGGGGGTCGACGGAGAAAGGCAATTATCTCTAATGAACAACATTTGTCCCTAGCACGCAGTCTCAATCAGATCAACCCTCCTCCTCTCAGTCTCTATTTACACTCTCTCTGTTCCCATCTCCATCACAGTACTTGTTCCTCTGCCTCTCGCTGTGCCAACCCTTCCTTTTCCTGTCATCACCCCACCCGCTCCACAGAGGGACTGCGGGATGCTGGAGGAGTACAATGGTAACAGGTGTCTCATCACTGCGCTAATAGCATGCCACAGGAAGATGTCCGCACATATATTTTTATACCAACCAATGGCAGAGATGATAACTCCTCCACCATTCCCTTATATTCAGTCATTTCACGGGTGAATCACCAGGCATAAATAATTCTTACATGTTGATTGCCTACAGCCAAAAAGTCTATCTTGAGACCAATGCCCACACAGTTGCCACAAATGACCAAATCTTCATTTAACACCAGTTCAAGACTTACATGAAAACTAAAGCTTGAAGCAATACATGTTCTTTCTCTACCCTCAGAGAAAAAAACAACAACTCTATCTTCTGCTTTACTGTCACACTAGAAAAATAATATCCTGCCATCGAAAACTGTCTGCAGAGATAATCGATAACTTTTCCTCTTAACCTGGATCCAGCTTGCAGTATATAGACAGATGCAGCGAGCAGATCACACTATCTCCTTACACCAGTAATGATCTCTCGTTCATCAGTCGGAGACTTAGTTCAGCGCGTATAACACACAATTGCACAAACAATCTTCCACACTTAAACAAATCCCAATGAGGCATGTAACTGTAGCTTGTGCCTGGCTGTATGCTTGTTAGAGAGATATCAGCTTCTGTTTCTCTGTATTACTGTGAGCAAAGACAATGCAGCTGCTTCCCCATTATGTGCATAGGTGGCTGCTCGGGATGCGAGCGCGGCGGTATTCATAGTCATGTTCTGCAGTATCACATGGCAAAATGTGTTTATGTTGCAGGTGCGGACTGAAAGTGAATCCATTATTACAAGAGAACAGGCTCCCGTGATGTATGAATAAATCAATATCTAAGCTGTAACCCCTGCAGCACCCTTTATCTGAACAGCACACGTGTCATTGACTTCACCCTTTTATCCAAACCGCTTTACAGTGTCAAGAGCACACATACTTTTAGCGGGTGTTAAATCCTGTCAGTGTGAATGCTTTGCAAGCCACCAAGGATATCTTTTTATCTACTTTTTTGTGCGTGCAAGTTGTACGTGTGTGTGTGTATGTGTGTGTTGGGTCATTACCCAGTCAGCCTGAGGACACAAGAAGCCATTATCCAAGGGAGTCTGGACACTAAATGTTTGATAAGCCTCGAAAGCGGATGTCCTGTTTCTTCTCTCATATAATGCACATGTCATGCAAACGTGTAATCTAAAGTTGCAGCTACACTTTAAAAAGAAATTACATTTTAGTTAACTGGAAATGCCCTTTTCATAGTTAGGACAGTAGAATAAAAAAAATAAAAATAAAATAATAATAACAATATTAATAATAATAAAAATAATAATAAATCCTCCCCTGTGTGTTTGGTGCATGCTGCAGCAGGAAGAAGAATGTGAACGTGTCGGCTCAGCAAAGCGCTGAGAGATGTCGAGCTGGTAGTGATGAGGTCATGTCTTTCTTTCCCTTCAAATCCAGAGTTTGTTAGAATCACCCAGTCTGTATATCTGGCTTAATTAATATCAATAATTAACGCTTGAATGACTTGATGGTATTTTCCATTTATTATCAAAATAGCTGTAAATCGTATATAAACAAATCCCACTTAAAAAATATCAGTAATATATTGGTAGTTGTTACTTGGTACTAAAAGCATTACCTTACAATGATTCTTCTGAATGCCTCACCTGTGACCTTTACAGCAGTAAGTATGACGGTTTGTGTAAATACTGATTCCTTCATTTAAATATTACCTAGCCACTTTCGGTCTGAGGAGATCTCTGAAAGCTGACTTTTTCAAAGTGCGGACTACAACAGAAAAATGTCACAAAATATTACACATCCTGCTGAATTCTGGGAGCAGTAAACTGAGCGGCAGCGAGTCTTCTGGCAGCTTGGGGATTCCATCCAGGACCTCTAGCTTTGGCAAACAGGAGAAAACACTGAAAATGAAGAAGAAAAAAACACGAGGATAAATTCATGTATAGATACCATAACCATCTGTATATTATCCTCAGCAGACCTGGGTATTTTTACAGCCTCTGGGTCACAACCGCCCCTTTGGTTGTCTCCAGCCGGCCCACGCAAGGTCAAAGGGAAATTAGGATTCACACATAAAAAAAAACATGTACACATCACACAGTTTGTCCCACTTCAGTCACCAAACACTCTTTGAAAAACTTCCCATCAGAGGACGACTTACTGACATTTCTTTTAAAATCACAATACAAATGTTGCTTTTATTTTGAAACTGCATTTTTTTTGTTTTGTTTTTTAAACAATAAACTTGCCATTAAAGGGTTAAGGACTGCATTTTTAATTTCATTACGAGACCGAACATGCAAAGAAATACAACAATGTGACAAATGACGAGTGGGAACAGACATCTGAATCTTTGCCAGCAAAGCTGCAATAGCAACAAGGTCCTATTATGTTTTATCCAGGGATGGACCATTCAAGACCAAGATTATGATTTAAGACATAATCGAGAAAAAAAAAAACAATAAGCCATTCTCTGAAAGGGAATTTAGAAAGACTTTGGTGGACTCTACTGTGTTAAGATGGACTGGGGCTGTTGTGGGAAATCTGGAGCTTCAGTCTGAGCTTTTTCCTCCTGGGCTCAGTACGAGAGCTGTGATGTCCAATACAGCCAATGGGACAACAAGAATGATTGAGATTACAGAGGAGCTGGCAGCAATGCACTCAGTGAACGGGACTACGACAGGGAGAGATTTGTTTGTGCAGGTGAGTGGATGTTTGAATAGGGAGGAACTGAAATGGGACAAAATGATTAAAAAGTGAGAAATGCTGGTGTTTTTACTTCTCCTATTTTAATTTAATACTGAACAGAGCTGAGTTCAGTTATTGGTGCGGGCATCCACAACCCCTATCTCTGGTATAGTCTCCTTACCGTGCACGGTAGTCATGAGTGAAGGTCACTGGGTTGCGGGTCAGGTTCAGGGAACGGAGCGGGCTGTTCCCCAGAGCTCCCAGTCCCCCCAGGGAACCAATGGCGTTCTCAGACAGACAAAGGTGCTCCACTGCTGGGAGCTTTGGCAGCTGACGCAGACACACCAGGTGGTTACGGTGCAGGTTTAACACTGTGCACCTGCCCATGGCAAACACAAATACTGCTTAGCTTTTTGTTTTGTGCCAAAGAGTACAGTACAGACAAGCATATTCAGAAAGAAACAAAAGAAAAAAAAAATAAGAAAACACTAATCAGCACACAAACAGTCCCGTCCTAGGCTGAACAGAAGAAATATCACATAACCTTCACATACTTGTTCAAAAGCACCGAGCTGCTATCTTTAAATAACATCATTTCAAAAAGTGCACTGTGAGTTTCAGAAGCTGACTTTGACACCAAACGCGTGGCCTGCGTTATAAAAACCAGAATAATGATTAAGTGATATAATATCATATTGTTTGACAGGACATTTGTCTTCATTTTAACAGCTGAATGGATTTAATAAAGCTATATATTTATTAATTTAGAGCCTTATGAATTTCATAGTATATAATATTCATAGTTTCTCCAGGGAGCTGTTCCAGATGAGGGAGTTGTGCTGCAGCCTGTGTGTCGTTTTATACCTTGGCAGACGTACAGAACTCAGGCTGGTGAGGGAGTTGTCAATTAGTTGAAGTTTTTCCACTCGGATTAACCGGCGGAGGATCCGGAGGAAATTTTCTTGCTGGAAGGGATCACCCAAGTCCTGATAGGACAGATTTAACTCCTGTGAAGAGACAGGTGGTAGAGGCGTCAGAATCACCTTTGTTGCCGTCTCCTCTTGTTCTTCTCAGTTTTGCACCTCCACTTCTTTCCTTTCCGCAGCTGTCTTTGCTCTTCTGTGCTATATATGGCATCTTTAACATCACACACCCACACATATCCTGCATGCTAGCTTACCAGACAGTTTTCCCAATTCTCTTGAAGTCTCTCCTCCCATCTCTGTCCTTCTTCCTCTCCTCTCCTGCTCCTCCCTCTCTCCAAACAGATGCCAGCCCTCTCTTTAAGATATAACTCATCTTCTGATGGCCCTTTGATTATAATGTAAGAAATTTGAAAAAGTGTTTAACAATCTTCAAATTATTATTCATCTAGCAAAGACGCTAAATTAAAGGACGGGCAAGTAATGAAAGCAACACAAAAATGGCAGCGACACAGCTTCTTTAGAGGTTTTCTAAAATGTTTCATGAGCTAGGAAACTGCGATTTATTTTCTATTGCTCTGGTTAGGTTACTGTGGTAGTTTTCTCACATCAGCCACACACCTTCTCTAACCCTGGGGCACGTCAGCTGGTCACCTGTGACATCACACTGCTCCAGGCCATGCCACAACGCAAACTGGAACCGACTTGATGGAAGCTGAGAAGATAAAAGATGAAGAATAGAACAGGGTGATAGATGAGATTGCTAGATGGCACGACACATAAGAAACGTGTTACCATCTGACCATTTCATTAGGTACACCTCTTCCCCACCTGTTAATGCAAATAGCTAATCAGCCAATCACATGGCAGCATTTAATTATGTAGAGATGGTTAAACCTGCAGAAGTTCAAGCAGAGCATCAGAAAGGGGATTTAAGTGACTTTGAAAGTGGCACCAAACAGGCTGCTCTGGGATTTTCCCACACAATCATCTCTAGAGTTTACAGAGAATGAACCGATAAAAAAAAAAAAAAAAAAAAACCAGTGAAGAACAT
>VUQR01006645.1:8158-18500 GCA_015108515.1 Hemichromis elongatus | reverse complement strand
AAAAGGAAGGAACCGAAAAAAAAAAAAAAAAAAAAAAATCCAGTGTGCACCATTTCTTTGCCTTGTTGATTTTAGAAGAAAGAAGAGAATGGCCAGGCTGCTTTGAGCTGATAGAAAGGCAACAGTAACTCAAATAATAACCACTTTTTATACCCAAAATATGGAAACTAAGACCGATACGGACGCTTACATGGATTCACCAAAACTGGACAGCAGCAGATTGTAAAAACGTTCCCTGACGAGTCTTAAATTCTGCTACAACGTCAAGATCGTAGAACCAGAATTTGGTGTGAATGATGTAGAAGCACGCATCCATCCTGCCTTAGATCAACTGTTCCGGCCGCTGTTGCTGGTGGTGTAACGGTGTGTGAGATACTTTATTGGCACACTTTAGACCCTGACCATTGCTGTTGACCAATCAATCCCTTTATAACCATCTTCTGATGGCTCCTCACTGTACTCAAATGGCCTCCACAATCACCAGATCTCACTCCAATCGAGCACCACTGGATTACGATGAAATTGGAGATTCACATCATGGATACACAGCCGACAAATCTGCAGGAACTCTCACCAAATTTGGACCAAATTCTCCGAGAAGTGTTTCCTATTTGAATTTATGTCACGAAGGCAATAGTCCAACCTGGTAAGAGCAAGGTGTAACTCAGGGTTGGGAAACTGCAGACCTCAAGCAGGTTTTAGATCTCACCCTGGGTCAACACACCTGAATCAAATGATTAGTTCATTACCAGGCCTCTGGAGAATTTCAAGACATGTTGAGGAGGTGATTTAGCCATTTGAATCAGCTGTGATTATCAAAGACACATCTAAAACCTGCAGGACCATGAGGCCTGGCCATGAGGCCTGGCGTTCCCCCAACCCTGTTGTAATGCATGAAGTGGCCAGTAAGTGTGGATTTCCTTCCTTGAATAAATACGGAAATAAGTGCCATTTGTAAGTGCACCATTCTGCCAAGTTTCAAAGCTATGATATCATCTATGACACAAATGCAGTCACCAATCTGCGCACAGCTTTCAGTGAGGTGTGTTGTGCACACGACACCAGCGATGAGTCATATTCTTCCAACCAAGTTTAATCACATTCTCCTCATTCATAGTCAAATTAATTTCAGCTTCAAGATCGGGACAGTCAACTAACTGTCATGTCAACGGGCAAAAAGAGAGAGATACATGGGAATCATTTAGAAGCACAGGAGACACACTTAAGTTTAATCTACCATAGTTCCCCATTAGTCCAACATAAACTTTATTCCCCGAGCATACAGAGAGCATGTAGCTAAAATCAATGGCTCATTTACAAGACTATTAACCAATACTGCTACCTGTGAAGGTCGACAAGAGCTGCTAGAGTTTTATTATCCTGTAATGACACTTCGTCTTGCTCACATTATCCTTCTCTTTCCTCTCTTTACATATTCCCCAGCTTAGCTCCACCCCCATCTACAGTGCTGTGTATCACATCAACTGCAAAAAAAGAATCAAATAGCAGCTGTTCCTCCCAGTTTCATTAGCCTGTCTGTGTATCTACTTTCATCTTCTAATGATAAACACAAAAATATTTTCCATTTATGCATTTTTTTTTCTCAAGTGAAGACTATTTAAAAGTCATCTTAGGATATTTATGCAAATATTTATCATATGAAATGAAAACTTATGATGCTATGTTGACTGTTTTTTTGGGATGCAGCAGCCTTGACCTTATAAAACCTTTTACACTTATCCTATTCACTCTTACTGTGTAACTCTCCACCTCCTCCACCTGGTAACCTAGACACAGGAATGACTCCAATCCAGCTAACTGCTGCTCCTCCTTGTCCAGTGTAAATGTTTTCTTACAGTTTTCTGAACAGCATGGGAGACGATAATGGACGTAATCTAAATGGTTACAGTACAGTTACAGTTTTTACATCACAATATCTGACAACATCTAAATACATTATTATTATTTTTTTTAAAAGCATCTCTGTCTCTACTAAAGCAGAAGCATTATTCATGCACGTAGCTCAAACCAGAAGGCATTTTCCTTTGCAAATAATTATTTAGAGATGCTATTTTGCTGCAGGATTTTAAGCAAAACACTTTGAAGTCATTTAAGACGTGACATGCAGGGGGTTTCTCTTTTTTTAGCCTAAGTGGGAGAACTCTGCATGGAACATAAGAAGGATTAGGTGAGGAGTGATTTTTTCCCCCCCCATCTTTCTTAAATCACATAGCAGCGAGAGTAAGAGTGAGTGAGAAATCACTCGGCACAGCAGTCTAGGCGAGAGGCCAGTGGCTCGAGGGTAAAACAGAGAGCGCAGAGAACAGACTGAGAATATTATTCAGCTCAGAGAGGCTAAAAGAGAGGGAGACAGGCTGACATGGAAGGCTGTTTAAGATGAAGGAAGGAGGAGGGCACGGGCAAGGTATGAAGAGGAGGCAAAGGGGCATTTGTGAGGGACAGGTAATCACAGGTTTATCCAGTGTGTGCGTGTCACTCACAGGTGTAGATACTAGTCCAGAGTCAGGACTGTGGTCCACAGAGAGAGGTGTGCCTGTAACCCTGAATTCAGAGCACTGGGATGAGTGGGATTTGGGGAAACTGCCAGTGAGAGTGTTCACACCTGAAGAGCTGAGAACAGGGGGAGAAAAAAATAAAAACAGAGACAATAACTATCCATCTTCCATCCCTGTTTGAAGTGGAGCTGTCGTTTGGTAATGTAATCCCTGGTGTGTGCTAAAACCCTGACCACCGGCCGAGTGGTTAGGGTTACACTGAACTGGGCTCGACAATGCAGATTAGGACCCGTTGCCATGGCTCCGGAGGACACCTGAGCAGGTGCTATTAGGTTATAATAATCTGTGTAGACAGGGGGGAGCTGGACCCTCTATAATTGATACTGCACGTCCCGTGGCGGTGTGCTAAATAGTTATCGTACAAAAGAACTGCGTAGATGATACTATATTTATTTATTTATATTTAATTAAATATATCAATTAATGTATTGTATTATTCTGTATGTATTATTATTATTCTGTATGTATTATTCTTTTTTTATTTATTTTATACATGCGTTTTAAGCTAAATTAACAGCGAGGTTATTCTTACATATTGGAGGTCCAATAGGAAATACAGAGCAAACAAATAAACCGAGGGTAGTAATAGGGACTATTACTGTGATGAACAAAATAAAATGCCAGGCAGAGTAAGACGACTGTTAAGAAAATTATCTGCAATTTTCGATTTACTGACTTCCGACTACTTTTTAACTTTATTATTATTATATTTTATTTTTTTCAGTAGTCCTTCCACATTTCATTGTAGCCATTTGGCTACGTCACTGAGGCTAAAGCCTTCAGGTGTTAGCAATGGCATTAATGAAGGTTATTCTCTATTTAGGTAGAAAGCATTAATTAATTGTGCAAAATATTTCATATCACACAGGGTGCGCTGGATGAAAAAGCTCCAACAGAGTGGGGCTGGTGTCTGCCGTGCGGCTTACCTTTCTGACATGTCCTAAGAGCCTTGTGATGAATTTTCCCGGCCTTCTTTAGCACATTGCGGACGGCTCGCTGTAGCCCTGCAGCCCCGTGGCTGTTACCCATGGAGCCCGCCGTGTTTGTTAGTATTCACCCAGCGAGAGTTGACCGTCCCGCTGGCCGGCTGTGGCTCTGCAGAGAGAGACTGACACCACTGTGGAGCCAGAGCCGCAGCTGGCAAGGGCGCTGCTCAGGCTTATCACTCAGGACAGGTAGAAACTAGAGCACAGCGCGCCGCACCACGCACTCTCGAAGATGTTACTCAAAGTTCAAATGGACTGTGACAGCTAACATAACGAAGGCTTTTCAAAAGTGATAAAATCACAGATGAGACTGCTGAAATGCAAGTTTTTGCCACACAGCCTCTTCCTCTCGTGTATTCTCAAACAAATGCCTTCTCGAGCAATACTTCGATATATAACTATTTACAAAGTGTTTCAAATCTAATACAGTTTCCATTTGTGTGTAAATTAGTGTTAATGTTCACTCGGTATTGTAAACCTTTTGGAAGGCTGGCCACGCATTTCATTTTGTGAGTGTAATTGTACCCACAAACCTGATTATTATCCCTTCTGCTGCTGGCACACATCAGTGGAATAAATCTATAAAGCCAGACCAAACAAATAAATCAAATTGTTAAAAACAATTTACTTTGCACCTCTACAAATATTTAACCAGCAACTGCCCAAATAGACAGTAGCTAGAGGAAAGTCTTTGTATTTTCTTGTAGTTTCTGTACACTGTGGAGAGGAGCACACAATGAAGGCATATGGTGCAGATATCATAGCAGCTTGTTAAAGTCGTTTAGATTATGAATACATTTTTAAACTCGTGGACTGTTGCTGCTCCATAGTTTCGCTTGTTGAGTTTAACATTTAATATTGAATCTCGCTTTTCACAGGTAAGTGAAAACACTAGAAACTGCTCAGCAGTGTGTAACTGTGTGTCTGTAACTTTGCATAGAGCTCTGACTTCGTGTTAGCTGATTTAGTGCTTCTGTAGGCCAATATACAACTCATTATCTGATTACCCTTCTTAATAATTTAAGTATGCCAATTTCATTTTGTGTGGTAATCAGAACATTGTAACAAAAGATTTGCACATACAAGTTATGTTACATATAAACACACGTTTGTTCGTTTATATATACATTTACATATAAACAAAAAGAAAGTATCTATGAATCGGGGTACTTTTATACTAATCAGTATGTTTTTTGCTACCATTGAACAGCACCAGCTGAAACTATCGAATCTTTATGTTGAGATGCATGGCATCAGACAAGCTGGTATGTGTAATATTAAAATAACGAGTAACTGATAGTGATCATGACCAGCAGCAGAGCGCAGGTCTCCCTCCCTTGACCAGCTACATGATCTGTGTGCATGCGTGTTCAGGAGATAGGCTATGCAGGCTTGAAATGATTCCAAGATGCCTCGGCTGGAAAATGTCTGGCTAAACTCCAAAGGTTTCAATAACTTAATTTATTAAATATCAACTAACAACACAAAAAGAATAAGATGTAAAAATGGAAGTTTAAGCCACTCCACACTATGGTTCATGCCCAAATTACCAAGAAATTAGACCGTCCTTAAAATGCCTTGCAAACTACTTAAACCTGACCTGTTACCTCCTTAGTCTAATGTACCTACCTGTAAATGAGCACATTTAAATATATTTACATTTTATTTTAAAAATAAAATGCACTGAAATTCCATTTAATTACAGGTAAATTACACCCTTAGTTGCAGGCTCTATTATAAGGTGTTACCTACCTTTAAAAAAAACAACAAACAACCTCTACACACAAAGAAAGTGGTACATTTTTAATGGGAACACATTCATTTTTTATTGAATAAAATACTCAATACAGCTGGTGTTACTGTTTCTCCCTGTATGTACATCCAAAGCAGTGCAGCGGATCTTGTTCGGCGCACCTGCATGCTCCAGTCACTCTCTAAAGCAACCGCTTTAGCAAGCTTTAAGATGCCCAGCTGGGGCTTAATCAACCACTCTGATGTGATAAGGCATATTAGTTCATTAGCAGTGTAGCCATGTGCCTACAGTGTAAAAATGTCTCAATACTGTCTGGAACAGATATATTACTAAGATTTATCATATAAGGACAAAGTGTTTGCACATGTTTATTCTGCAATAAATATTGAGCATATATATGTATATAGAACACAATGTCAAATGTACAGGGATGTAGTTAAAGTAAATACTTTCAAAGAGGAAGTTTTTTGTGCATTTTGTGAGCGAATGTGTGGGCGAGTATGAAGCTGCTGAACTTAAAGGGGTTGTGCACAAATTACATCCCAGGTGTACTTCCAGCTCACATACATACAAACCCTACTTTACTAGAGAATATTTACAGCGTCCTCTTTCTGCACAGCTCTATCCAGGAATTTAAAGCTTCCAGTATCAAAAAACACAGCCACGTAACGTGTCAAATGTCATGTTTCAATATATAATATATCATATAATATTCAGCTTATAGATCTATTTTTTTTCCATAAAGAGTATAAAACACAGCTGAAGATGGTGACACGGGGTAGGTAGCGTTTATGACGTCAGGATCTGATTGGCTGAGACCGTGTGACCTCATGTCACAGTTACATGGAGTCAAAGTCATGGTCGTTGGGCTCGATGATCTCAGGAGTCATGACTCTGCCCATGAAGAGGATGGACCCTAGAGGAACACAAAAACAAAAACGTATCACTTGTATGTGCCAGCTCACTCAGCGTATGCATTTTGAAGGCGATGCAAAGACACACAAACAACACATTACTCGTTTTTTTTTAAACACACAGAGACTCACGCACCTGTTCTCCTGTTTCTGATAACAAAGAAGAATGGGTGATCAGCCATGACCTGTGGGTACAGGACCAGAGTCCTGGTCAGAGCAATCATCCCTAGACGACAGGGAAATAAAAAAAAATCATCAACATTTATACACAACAAAATGCGGCGTATTTGGTAATGTGTAGAATAAAACACCAAAATATACCTGACCCAACAGCTCCCTCTGCCCCCTCCTCTGTCACCTCCAGGTAGGCCTTCTGCACTGCTTTCCCAATATACAGATCCTCAACATCTGGACAGTGTGCGCAGAAAAACACACAGCTTTTCTTTATAAGATGTATGCATATCTATGCTGAGGTCTGGAATATATCGTGTTATTGACTAAATCGGGATTGCAAGCCAAACAAATGGGTCGCATCAAATAATAAGTAATGGTCAGAAACTATTTTTTAGCCAATGATTGCTTTTTAACACTGCCCGCTGTTATCTCCCTGCCTGTCTGAACGGAGCGTGTCCTCTGAGGATGTGTTAGCAAGTGCAAGATGTGTCCGAGTCCAGTACTGCCTGCTCTGTTTCACTATACATCACCAGCTCCACCACAAGAACAAGCTGTCTTGAGCTAGGTTGATAATCCTGAGGGAAAGTGACATTATAAAGTAGTTTTAAATGAAAAGTAGTTATGATTTTAGGTGAATATTACTTGTGTGTCCACATCGTTATTATTTATTTCTTTGCTTCTGTGGATCTACCCGTCTCACTCGGTGCATCTATTTATAACAGATGATGTGACAGCTCTGACCTGCCCACTCAGCGCCAGTTACCTTGGTTACCTTCGAAAGTACCGAATGCTACTTCAAGGCTCCCGAGAAGGACAAGGATTAAATGTTATATACTGAAGCTTTTTAGGAGTTTACGTGCTTCATTTTTATGCCTCACCTGTCATAGCAGAGAGATCAGCGTTGTTGGTGAAAATGTTCTTTATTCCCAGTTCCTGCAGAGTGTCCTTCAGATCGATCTTCTGCTCCACCTTAAACCTAAACAGGTGAGGTTAGAGTTAGAGCTGAGTTTGGGATTCAAAAATGTGACTATAAAGTAAAGGATCAAAGGTGACAGATGAAGTTAGCGACACATTTAACTCCTATGTGTGTTTTTGGTAAAATACTGCAAAGTGTGTTGTAGTCACAATATTCGTGTAGCTGTGTTTCAAGTCAAGTGGCTTTATTGTCATTTCAACCATGTGCAGTGGTTCAGTGCACAGTGAAGCAAGACCATGGTGCTACATACGTATAATAGACAATCAACACAATGCTACATAAACTGCAAGTGTCCAAAAACTGCAAAAAAATTGCAAAAACAAAAATAAAAAAAAAGGTGCAAAAAAGATAGAACAGAACAATACAGACACAAGACAGTGTAGACACAATAGTGCAATAGAAAAGTGCAACAATGTGTTTGTACTGTGGAGGAAAACTAGTAGCTAGCACAACATAAGTGGGAGGTGATGAGTGGACTTGCACATCTATAAAAGCCTCACCTCGGTAGGTAGACTTCCACCTTCTGTCGTTTGACATTGTTAGCCCACTCCTCCAGCAGCGGCGCTTTAATGATGGGCTCCAGGGAGGCCAGAGGTACTTCCTGCCGAGGAAGAACGATCATCATGGACATGTCCTCTCCCTCGTAGGGCATTTCCAACACCTGGTACACACCGCCGGCCTCCTGCGAGCCGTCACTGAACTCGCCTGATAGGGAGGAGACATACGAATCTGTGGGTACTGATGGATATATGCGAAAGCTTGCGTGCTCATATTGTATGTGTTGGTGGCCCCCTGTAATGGGTTTGTGAAGTTCACTGAGGAGGAACATTTACAAACGGAAGCACGCTGAGGCACATTGATTGGCTGTATTGATTACAGTGTGCGTGTGGTCATTTCCCCCGATGCTTTATTTAAAAACCACTGACGCTTAACTAAAAAGGCTTTGCTTACGCTTGGTGTGAAAATGGATTACATCCTCTCTATACTGTATGTAGTTGCCTAGTACTAACAGCGCCCTGTTGAAAGCCCAAGAAAAATTCAATTAAGCACTGAAAGTGAGTGTGTTCGACTATGTCTTTCAGTGTCCCCAAACACACAAATGTGATCATGACTGTAAAGTATCTTGGGGTAAAAACAATCATAAAACAAAAACACCTCAGTATATATCAATTAACATGTGGTTTCCAGGTTTTTCCAAATGTAGCTGCATAGCAGAGACCACCCTCACTTACTTCTGATCCACACCCAGTCATTTTGTCCTGTAAGCAGGACGGAAATACGACAGAAATTGGCTTCAGGTGTAATTCCTAGTAGGCTTATAAGGGGTAAATAGTTCAATCCGAACACGCTGGTTACATTTTGTATTATAAGATTGATTCAATGAAGAATTTTACCACATTCTTTGCATACAAGTCTTCTTTTGAAGCTGCTTTAAAGGGGAAAATTACAAAGAAAAGACTCATCACCCTTCATTAAGTGAGCAGTCTTGCTGATAGGGAAGCAGCCATGCAGCAGATAATGTGGCTTCCCGAAACATTTTACTTAACCAATATGATTTCGCTTCGTAATGCACAATCACACTCTGTGGATCGTGCTGCAAAAAGCAACCTTTTCCCCCAAGGACCTGTCCTTGTTTTACAGCTCTCCAATACACCATATCCACACCCGTTCACACACGCACAGATTTCCTTGATCCCGTGTATGTAAGCATGTGTGAACGTAGGTGCGCGTGAGCATTCTCGCTGCACTCGTACGCAGACGGGACCAAAATAACTGAAATTCACCAGCGTTAGTAGCAGAGACGGTGATGCGACTGTTTTTGGCAATACGGCAGACTAAGAAATATGCAGAAGAAACAGACGAGAGTCAGTCACGCGTAACAGCACAGCAGACAAACGGCAGGGTTCTGTGCAGTATTGCACCTCCCAGCAAAACACAGAAATTTACAGTGTATAGTACATCTAAGCTCTGGAACTTAAAGACAGCACTGATCCAGAAAATAAACCAATGGCACCTACGTCCGTTTAGTTACATAACAACTAAACCATAACATCGCAACTTGGTTACAAAAAATAACTACTGCATCAATGCAATTTAGAAAATCAAATAAAACAAAAAAAACTGTTGCATTGTGCAAAATAGTGTGCATGTTGCAAAGTAATGACGAAGAGTTAATAATAGAGAAGTCAAAAAGTCTAATCTGAGCTCTGCCGATCATTGAATTTAAGCAAAGGGGAAAAAAAAGAAAAGGATGGTTTGCTTTAATGTTAGCAGCAGCAGACACTGATAAAACATCCTCCAGAGGCTAACAGGAAAAAACAAAGCAAAAAACCCAACAACAACAAAACCCTTTGTTTTTACTTTCATAACTAATATAGTAGTGCACGGCTTAGCACAGACTGTCACAATTAAGTGCTGATATTTGTGACACGAACAGCTTTCGAAACCTTTCACTACGCTGAAAAGACGTTCCGGCGGTGTTTGTGCGAGTGAACAGAATTTTAACCGAGCTAAAAAAAACAGGAGCCTATTCACAGAATAACACTCGACGTGTCGAATGAATATTTTACAACAAAGATTAACATTTTAAATAACCTCGGGAAATACGAGCTGAAAATCAAGGCCTGCGGAGAAAATGCCACGAGTCCAAATCTAAAAATGCAAACACGTACGCGCGCTGTTCTTTCCTACCGTAGTAGAAGTCTCCCTGCTGGTACATCATGAGCGTCTGGACTTCAGAGCCGTCATCTCTGCTGAAGGAAAAGGTCCGGGTGTTCTCCGGCCTGAACTGGTTTTTCCAGGAGCCTCGGAAATAAACTGCGTTCACCAGGGTCAGGCGGGTCACGCTGCTGAAGTCGTCGGCTGACAGCAGTGCTCGGATTTTACCTGGAGGGAGCAATTTGTAAGGTTTGTTTAGAACACCTTGGTTTCCATTAGCGCTAGGATAGCCCCCCCCCCCCCGG
>VUQR01006644.1:1910-13403 GCA_015108515.1 Hemichromis elongatus | reverse complement strand
CCCACTCTGTTCCTGTGCGTGTAACTACCGCCCCTCCCCCCTCTGCTCAGCGCAAAGCACCAAGCTCACGCCCGGAGTGAAGCGGAAAAAAGTGCGAGAGAGAGAGAGGGCGAGAAAAAAAAAAAACGGCTCCCAATAAGGAGCCGGCTCGTGCCGTTCACTTCAAAGATCCGGCTCTTAGAGCCGTTTCGTTCGCGACCGACACATCACTAGTTTATTTAACTCCAACGAGACAGTGGTGATGCAAATCTGAAGGCTAGACTGTCCCATTTCACAGCCTCACACTTCTGCCCTTCTCGCTCTTTGGAGTACCCGCCCCACGTAGACCGCAAAGTGCGGGTAATCCGAAGTGTGCGGGACACAGCTACTGAGTGATTCTTTCATGCTACGATTCAGCACAGGAAGGGAGGGGGTGAGTGAGTGAGTGATACGTTCTTCATCTTTTTTACATTTGTTTGTTTATTTTTACATGAGCTTTGTGTGATTAGATAAGTATCTGACCTGAGACTACGGGACTGTAAAAACATGATTGTTGGGCATCATTTCTGTACTGAATAGTCATTTTAAGATTAACTAGTATATAATATGCTGTTTATGAGACTAAAGTCATCTTACTTTGGTAATGTAAATATAATATGGCCAATATTAAAGTTATTATATTATTCATTATTAGCTATTAACAGCAGTGAACTTGAACTCTGTGTCAAATACTAAAGATTCGAGTTGCAGTTATTTATATTTCCTATCACTTTATATTTTCACTCAAAGACAAGTATCTGTTACAGTGTATATATAGATGTATATAAGAGACAAATATGGTTCTTTTATTATGTTGGTATTATTACATTTGGCTCAATGCTTACATACATGTATAAAAAGAAAATGTCCGAGCTGTGATAACTGTTTCTGATAAAATGAAGAGTAGACTGATATATTAAATATTCCTTTATTCGGTGAGAAAATCCTACCATGTCATAACTGCTTTAAGTCACACAGAATAGATATCAGAGCCTTAAACAGGCTGACTTCTGCTAAATGAGTCAAACTGGGTATAAAGTCTACAAACACATAACATCCTTATAGAATATGATGTAACACTATAGATCACAATAGCTCACAATATATAAAGCTTATAAATAATTACAGCACTATGATACAACAAACACAGCAATATTACTAATGCAAAATACTCAAAACTTCATATAACTGAAAAAAACATGGACATTTATTTTTAGGTCCATTCAGCTGCTGATACATACTTTAGGTTTGTGTGATAATCAACTTGTTACTGCCTTTCATAGTGTAACTTGTAGACCCTGAGTACTTTCTCCCACACTGAAAATACTGGAATGATAAAATGATTTGAACATGACCTAATAAGACTGCCATTTTTTTGGCAAAATTATCCACACCCACCGCCGCACTATGAAGTCTGGGATATGTTGGGCCATGAAGGATACACCGACCCATCCTTAAAATTCAGGGAAATGAAGGACGCATTTGAGACCACATTTCGAGCAGCCTATGAATTGGGACAGCCTTTGTCGCGTCACTGTGACGTTATCAGCCTTATAATGCAGCCTTTAAGGCTGCAGGCCCTGAATTGGGATATAGCCCAAATGTGCTGTTAGCATGTTAGTGGAGTGATGCTACTGTGAGCTTATGAGCTATTGTCTTGATGTGAGCTTTCTACTCAGGGATTTTTCTTCCAGTCTAGAGCAGAAATGTTTTTGTTAAGAAACTGGCTGTTGTTATTTTCCCCATTTTAATTATAAGGTAGATATATTTCTGCTAATGAAATTAGTTTGCTAACAGTAACAGGGATGAGTCAGTGAATGAGTCCGTTGTGCTTGTGAATCGTGATTAACGAGTCAGTAAAGTTATTTTCGAGTATTGAACGATTTGATCATGATTAGCACATCACTATATCCAAGCCAATCCAAGCTCAAAAACATCTTATTATACTCAAGCACTGTAGGATCACTTCTGAGTTGAAAGACATTATTCAACAAGCCCTCAAATCACACCCAGACCCCAGAACAAGCCCCCTAACTGGCACCATGCTCCGAAAGCCACTTGTTCTGCTTTCATTCGATGGGCCCACACCGCCAGGTTCACCTGCCACGCTGAGGTGAGTAAAACAGTTTTTCTCCATTATTTATAACGAGATTCATTGGAGAGGGATCTTGGAGCGGGGCTCTAAAGTGTGACCAATTTGGACCTAATTTCTCAATCGTGCAACTAAAAAAAAAACTCTAGGTCTCACAGGTGCGACCAGCCTTTCGAGTACAAAAAACAAAAAAAAGTCTCTGCAACTCTGAAGAGTCTCCTTTTGGTAAACAGCAGACATACGTTATGCCCATATCATGGTCTAAATCAATCAGAGATAGTCAGGGCGGGACCTCTCTGATTGGCCGTGGTCCAAATATTCCTGTAGTCCTTTGCATGTGTACGTTTGAAAGTGCAGGTGAACAGAGAGAGGTGAGTAGCTTAAATAAAGAGATATCGATTCATTAAATCCTGATTTAAAATATAAATGTATTTTGCCAGAAACGTCAGAATCTCAGGTTAAACTTACAAAACTATTTCAATAACAATTAAACAGCTTAAACAGCAAATGAGAGCAGGTAAACGGATTCCGCACATAGACGTAAAAACAGAGCGCAGACCCGACGCATCAGA
Organism: Hemichromis elongatus; assembly: GCA_015108515.1. NCBI lineage: Eukaryota > Metazoa > Chordata > Actinopteri > Cichliformes > Cichlidae > Hemichromis > Hemichromis elongatus. The sequence continues at coordinate 10,721 of VUQR01006644.1, read as the reverse complement.
ATCAGTGAGATGTCAGCTTTCTCACTCTCTTTCTCACTTTCTAGAACCTATTAACGTGGCACTCACAGTTATCCTGGATAGAATATACTCACAACTCACTTGACATTAAGCTTGTCATACCACTTTATTTTGAAGACTGAGCCCTTGTGATTAGGTGCCAGGATAACACACTGATGTCACTGAAACCTAGAAGCAACACTTGATTTTTTTTTTTTTTTCCTTTGGTAGAGAAGGCCACTGAAAATGTATCAAATTAAGACATGCCTAGTGATAGACTTAAATAGCTTAAAATAGGCCATAATAAGACCTATCAAAGTGACAGTGCTAAAATGTTTCATATATTTTCTCCTCCTGTGGCACCATTCATTAAAATAAAGTTATCGTTTTTATTGGGTTGTTTACATTTATGAAACAAAACACATGGAACAAAGCATCTAAGATGGGCATTTTTGTAGCCTATCTTCAAGACATTGGAGTTTTAGACATGGCACATCCACTTCTGCAAGACTTGCTTTCACCCTAAGGGGTAACTCAAGGGAAACATTGAAAACCTGTAGAGTGGTGATTAATGATATTAATAACTTAGTTTTGGACTTAAAAATGTATTTAATAGAAGGTAGAAACATCATAGCGACATGCCACTGCCCTGATGATGAATAAAGGCTTAGAAGGTGTCATAAAACATATAGAAGTAGTCTTCTAGGAGACCCTCCCCCATGCTGGGGTGTAAGAGTAGGACAAAGAAGTACACAGTTCAGTGGAAATTCCACAGAAGATACCTGGGAGGGGGTCTCATCTCTTGTAACCTGATAACTATGTTTTGCTGAAGAAAGTGAAGTAATGTGGGGAGGGGGCTCTTTTGTATGAAACTCTTTTGAGGACAAAGCTGAGATCTACTTCTGGACAGACGGGCCAGGTACATCTCTCTTCCGGAAGTTATATAATCAATTAATGGTTTTGTAAAATTGATCTACTGAGTCCAGTGTCATCTCTGGAGGTCCGACAAATAAAAAAGAACCAGGGTAAAACTGGTTTTGTAACAGTTTTGGTGCTGTGAAACCTGGGATTCGATCGAGCCCAGGGACGACGAATTGGCACAGCTGGGATCGCGTAAACGAAGCGAACAGAGAGCCGGATCACTTATTTTTAAAAGGTAAGGGCACCACCTGTTTATTTGAAGTGTGCATATTGGATGAAGTTTAAATTATCTGTTCGCTAAGTTGAGCGTATCTCAGTTTTAAATTAACTCAGTAGACAAAAAAGAGATGGTTTGAGGCCACCCCAGTGCGTTAAAGCAAGAGACTTTTGTTAAGAACTTCATGTTGATGTTTAACGTGCTGTAAAAAGAGAGAGAGAACTAGTCAGGGTTCGGGGCCCTGCCACAGTCCAAAGTTTACATAAATACAGAACATTTGTCTTCATCGGTCAAAATCCATTTGGGTCAGGTGGTTCTGGTGGAAATAGAGGGCTGTGAAGTGTGTGTGAAATCGCAGTTAGAGTCTGTGTCTCGGCTAAAGCCCGGGAGTCAATTGTAATAAAAGAATTCGCGTCTGAAAAGTGTATGTGTGTGTAAGAAATCACAGCCGCGGCCTTGTCATGAACTGCTGCAAACTGTGAGATAAATGGGGGGTTGAATTTGGCCTTTGGGGAAGAGAAAAACCGCAGTTCGAGTCTGTGACGCAGTTTGAGTAGCTTAGGAGGCAGATGTGCTACGGTCTTAATTGATTGTGAGCCCTTTGTCCTGGTTTGTGTACGGTTTAAAAGTGCGCACGGCACGCGCTCTGAGTGCTGATGGGAGTGTTGTTTTGATTAGCGGAAGAGAGACTGTTTCGCAGGGAATCGTGAGAGAGACTGCGAGTAGGAGGACCTCCTTGAGAGCCAGCCTCAAGGGGCGGGCCCATAGGTGCGACGAAGGAGGAGCTTTAAGGAGAAGCTAGGAGCTTCCAGAGAAGGACTACGGTGGTATCTGGTGGTGAGTAAAAGGAATTACAGGTGAGTAAAAATAATTAAAAAAAAAAAATAATAAAATAAAACAAAATGGTTTTCAAAACGGAGAGATAATTAGGGAAGGTGTAAGAAGTCCATTAGACGGAGGAATGCAATGGAAGACAATTCAGAAGCAAAAGGAGGCATTAGGTGAAGCCCTAAAGATCACTATGCCAGGAAACCTAACAGGTAAGAATGGTAAAATATTGGGAATGTGGAAGGAAATAACAGGAGTGTGTGACCAAGCTGGGGTGAAGGGTGACATGCGATCCTCCCTGGCCCAGGTGTTAATGGAAGCGGCCAAGATATCTGAAGAAAAGGAGAAGAAACTTAGAAAGGAGTTGGAGGAGGCAAATAGGCTGAAGAAGAGGGGAGTTAAGAAGCAAATAAAGGAGGAGGAGGAGGAGAAACGAGCCAGGCTGGCAGGATGGGCAATTAGCTGTCAAGGACTGAAGCATCGGATGAGGGAACTCGTGGAAGAGAAAGGTAAGTTGGGACCTGTGAGTCCCCCACACCAACAGCCCACAGCCCCTTCTTTTGCAGCACGTTCTCCACCCTATTCTGGCAATTATCCCGTCATTAGTATTGAGGATGGCAGTATGGAGAACGAGGATGGAACTGTGCTGCGCCTCACTGGAGGACAGGCCAGCTGTGAATATGAGGAACAGCGCCGCCCTAGACCACAGAGACAGATGACAGCCACAGAGCCAGAAGGGACAGCGCCACCTGCGGCACAGCCCCAGACCAATGTGGCTCATTAAAATGAGGAGGAAGAGGAAGAAGAAGAAGAACAGCCTGGTGCAGCAGGAGCAACAGCCATGTCTTCTCCAGAAACAGTAGCTGAAGAGGCAGAAGGAATGGTGGAAATGATGTGTAGGCAGTTAGAAGCAGAATTGAGGAAAAAACTCATGAAGCAAAAGCCACGAGGTAAAGCCAGAGGAGCCTCGTTTCCAGATGTGAGGAAGAAGTTGCACCTTAAGTGGCAGTTACCTGGTGAAAGGGGTGTTGATTCCTGGGATGGATGGATACAGGGCACCCTGGAGGAGGACACAGAGGAATGCAGTGCAGCTCGGAGTGCGGGACAAAGACGATTTGGGAGAATGCCACGCATTTGGATCTCGGAGAGAGCGAGAGGAAATGGAAGAAGTGGCTTCAAAGTGGAGGAAAGCCTGGACATCACCCAATGTTCAGAAGGAGACAAATGAAAGAGGGAGAGAAAGCCCAGAAGAGGACCAAACAACACCCCAGTGTAGGATTGGAAATGCCCCTAGTGGTCGCAGCAGGGGGTAAGAGAAGATATAAACCATATGTGGTAGGGGATGTCACATCACTGGTACAGATGCTGCCACCCATCATTGATGGAGGGGCGGGCTGGCTGAGACAGCTTGATAAAGTGACATCAGACACACAGCTCGCCTTGGGGGATTTCCGAGCCATAATTGGCCGGTGTATTACAGTAACTGCACTGGAAGAAATCCAAGTACTGGCAGCTGTGACCACCAGACCGGACTCCACGCCTTTCTTTAGAGTCCAGGAGCAGATTGGGAATGCCGTACACCAGAAATACCCGACCCCAAATGCGTCTGCCGTTACTAAATTAGAGTGGAAGCCTGATCAGAATCCTAGAGATTATATTGAGCAGGTGAAAGAGAAATGGCTGCAGAACACAGGGCATAACCCTGATGCACGTGGTCTTAACCAGGTTGGTTTAGAAAGGCTGTTCTAGAGGGGGTGCCAGAAAAGGTAATTGAGAAAATTCTGGAAGACCCTGACTTAGAAGGTGCGGCGGCACATCGCTGGGAGAGACATTTAGTGCATCATTTGGATAAATATAAACAAGAGAAAGAAAAGAAGAAAGGAGATCTAGAGGAAATTCAGGAACAGCTGCTTAAGTTAAATTGGGGAGAAGCGAGACAGAAGGTAAGTGAAAAGAAGAAAGATAATAAAGTGAATGGCTCACCAAAGGTGATGGTAGCACAGGGCGGCCCACCTGAGCCTAATTGGCCTGAGTTAAATCCAAACATTTATCCTATGAACCCCTGGATGCGCTATGATGGCCTGCAAAATGCACCCATGACCAGCTGGGGAGGTAATGTGGGCCCCGGTAGAGGAAGGGTAAGAGGCGGTGGTGGCCCGGTGGGTGTAAGAGGCACCCCGGGCTATGGAAGGGGTTGCTATCAGCCTGGGCACTGGTCGAGAGACTGTCCACAGCGGCCACAAGTACAGTACCATATGGGTCCACCTCGTGGAGGAAGGGGTGGCACACTCCATTAGGCTCCAAATGCACACATGATCCCTGGACCAAGAGGAGGGAGGCCAGCTGGTACGATCCTGAGTGACAGCAGTGACACACCCCACAGGGAGGCCGGGGAGAGGGGAGAAAGGCAGACCCCTTACTCCCACTGATGGTGAATGCACTGACTCTGCCATTCCTTGTTGACACGGGAGCTACTTATTCAACTATGCAAGAAGTTCCTGGTAATATTAAACTATCTGGGGACGAGGTCACCGTGGTCGGCTTCTCTGGGGTTCCAATGACACTGCCAGTGACTATTCCTTTAAAGACTGTAATTGGAAAGCAAGCAGTGGTTCATCCATACGTCATTTCAGCACAGGTCCCCGTAAACCTGATGGGGCAGGACCTACTCATCAAACTGGGAGCCGTGATCATGTGTGGGCCTGATGGTTTAACAGTGACTTTGAGAGATGGCACGCAGCTTCCTTGTGTGGCCACAAGCACAAGGGGACAGTGGCTGCTGTCTGAGGACATTGATCGCACGGCAGAAATCTACTGGACCCAGCTGACAACCTCTGACGGCATTCTGGCACACTTCCAACTCTGGCGCCCCTGGATCGTGGCCTTGGACGTGTATGCTCCGCCCATCGACCCATACCACGTGATACTCTTTTATGACCGCGAAAATATTGAGTGGTACGAAGACCTATTCCATGAATTCCTGGAAGGGAAGGCATGGAAGGTTGTTACCAGGGACATTTATGTTGGACCGCAGGGGGTAGAAGTCCTGGTCCACCTGGCGGAAGAACAAGAAAGCTGGTTTCGAATCGGTGATCAATCGTTGCCCCATGTGTCTCTAGCGGTTCATGCTGGACACCAAGCAAAAGATTTGGGTCCCATGATACGTGTAGCATCACGAGCAATAGATTGGCAACAAACATGGATTTCTGATGTTTCCTTCTCCCCAAGCACTAAAACTCAACATCTCATACAGATGACTCCATATTGGAACATCGTCACATTCGCAGAACCCATGGCAGGGAACTAACAGACCATCCAGAGGCCGTTAAAGGTCTCTCACAGTTGCCACACACACTGTGGTCACAGGGGCCTACGGATGTTGGCTTAACCACCTGTTCTCCTGTGACCTTTGAACTTAAAACTGACATTCCAATATGGCGTCCGCAGTACCGACACACACCTCAGGCGGAGCAGGGTATTGCAGAGACTATTGAGGGGCTGTTAACCCTCTGGGGTCGTGGGATGTGCCCGCGCTTCAAAATCACATGACCACTTTAAGACAACACAGCAACAAGACGCAGCGACTCAGAATCTTCATTTAAACCTGGTTCGACAGTGCGGACTTCAAACTATATACCAGTTTTTTTAAATCGTGTTAATAGGCCACGTAAAACCAGAGTTATGATGAAAAATACACGTGATGGTTTTTTCTGAATAAAACAGCTGTGTTTACAGCAGGAACACTCTGTATTTCTACGGACAGTGCTAGCAAACACTCTCCGCTTGCGAGTGAAAAAGAAAAAGAAAAAACACTCAACAAATATACCATGTTGACCAATCAAAAAAAATGATATGGCAACATGTGGCATTTGGTTGTTTAGGTAGAGGGGGAAGATTTAGGAGTGACACCGGTGAGAGAAAACGGGCAAACAAAAGAGAGAGAGAGAGAGCGAGTTTTGATACGTGATTAGCGTTGATAGTTTAGCGTTTTTGGAGGATATAGTTAGTGTGTAGTGTAGTCATTTTTTTCCGTTTTGTGTCTCAGTTAAAGTTACACACCTCCTGCTGTCTGACATGCAGGGTTAATCCCTGTGGTGTGCTCATCTTGTCTTATAGTGCACAAAAACTATTTTTTGGAGTGGCACAAATAATTTTTTTGCCTTCTTATTTGATGCAGAACACCTGATTGTTCTGTAAATAGTTTTAAATGTTTATTTACAAAAACGCCTGAGGCCTTGGCTGCATTTTTAGGTAAATAGTACCTTATAACTTTATTGTTTGCAAAACTTGTGCATAATTTTTAGAAATGTACAATTTCTATTTGCATTTTAAGTTATGAAAATGATTTGTTAAACATTTTTGTGGTTTTTACAGTAAAAAATATACCTTTTTTTCTACTCGGATTTTAAATTTTTTGTCTGAATTTAGATCACTTGTGCTAATACAGTATGTCAAAATGAAGGAAAAAAATGATACCAAACAAGACAATATAAACAGCTTTTAAAGGTGAAATATAGAGGTCAATTTAAAAGTAGTCAAAAACTGCCAATTACACCCTGGACCCCAGAGGGTTAAAGGTAGGAGTGTTGGAACCCTCCACATCTCAATGGAACACGCCTATTTTGCCCGTGGAGAAGCACGGCACAGGTAAATATCGTATGGCTCATGACTTGCGGGCATTAATGCCATTTTAAAGACTAAAACTGTGCCGGTTCCCAATCCATTCACTGCATTGACTAATCTCTCCCCAGATCAGCATTGGTTCACGTGTATCGATCTGGCAAATGCCTTCTTTTGCCTACCTTTGCACCACTCTCTCCATGATGTGTTTTCTTTCTCTTACAAGGAAGGGTCGACAGTTAAGGTATACTCGCTTGCCACAGGGCTTTGCTCTGTCACCGGGGATCTTTAACCAGGTGTTGAAGCAGGCGCTGGAACCATGTGTGATGCCGGTCGGCTGCACACTGGTCCAGTATGTTGATGACCTCCTGATTGCCACTCCCACAGCAGACGCCTGCTTTCAAGCCACCATGACCGTCCTGAGGAAACTGGCCGAGGCGGGGTTTAAAGTAAGTAAGGAACAATTGCAGTTGGTGAGACCACAGGTGACATTTTTAGGGAGAGAGGTTAAACAGCACATGGCGGGGATGATGGCTAATCACAGGAGTGCCATTCTCTCCCACCCGCGGCCGGGGACTGTGAAGGAGATGCTTTCCTTCCTGGGCCTCACAGGTTACAGCAGGCAGTACATTCCAGACTATGTGGGGCATACTAAGCCTTTGCGTGACTTGGTGAAGCAGTATGGGATGAGGGATTTGACTGCTAAATTGGATTGGACCACTGAAGCTGAACAATGCTTCATTTCATTAAAACAAGATCTTTCCAGAGCTGTGGATTTAGCTGTGCCAGATTACAACAAGGACTTCTTTTCGATGTTTCTGAAACACATGGGGCGGTGAATGGAGTTTTGTTTCAGAAAAAAGGGGGACGTAGACAGGTGTTGATGTACATCAGTACAGGACTGGACAATATAGAGAAAAGGCACCCTACATGCACTCAGCATGTAGGTGGAGTGGCAAAGGCCATCCAGAAAGCAGTACATATTGTTAAAGGACACCCACTGAGAGTTTTACCAACACATAGTGTGGTGGCCTATGTCAATTCACAGGCTTTCACCACGACCCCACTCAGGCAACAGAGGCTCAGCAAAGTGCTGGAAGCCCCAAACTTGACATTTACGCACGAAGGGATAAACATGGCAGACCAGATGGGGTCCGGGGAACCACACGATTGCGCTCAGGCGGTGTGAAAGGAAGAGAAGACAAGACGAGATCTCAAAATGGAAGCCATGGAAGAAGCAGAAGATCTTTTCACAGATGGTTGTTGCTTCAGAGATGAGAAGGATGGACTCAAAGCAGGCTATGCAGTGGTAAGTAGAAGAGGTGAGCAGCTGGAGGTGGTCAAAGCAGAAAAGTTGGAAGGGCAACAGTCAGCGCAGAGAGCAGAGGTAGTGGCACTGATCGAAGACCTAAAACATGCTCAAGGAAGGAAGGTAAATATTCACACTGATTCAGCCTATGCCTTTGGAGCTGCACATGTAGAACTGGGTCACTGGAAGAGAGCTGGATTCCTCACTACCAACCAACAGCCAATCAAACATGAGAGGGAGATGAAGGAATAGAAGAAGCCCTGAAAGGACCCCTGGAAGTAGCAATAATAAAGCGCAAGGGCCACAATGACTCGGACACCTGGGTTGCTAGAGGTAACCGGGCAGCGGACCAAGCAGCAAAGAAGGTGGTTGGCTACACGGGGGTCAAACAGATGGTAAGTATGGGAATGGATTACGAAGAGAATCCAGGGTTGGGACATGAGGAGATCATGACAGAACAGGAGAAAGCCTCTTCAGAGGAGAAATCAGTCTGGAAAGAGAGAGGAGCCACAAATGTTGAGAATATTTGGAGAGGGCCGGATGGCAGACCAGTGCTGACGGTAGATTTGGCAGAGAAAGATCAGAGAAACTCATGGCCTTGGGCATGTGGGTGTGGCCCAGATGGAGAGGAATCTCTGTCATTGGTGGCACCCATTCCTGAGGGACATGGTAAAGGAGCATGTGCGGACCTGCCTTAACCAAAACCAACAGTGAAACCAGAGATGGGTAAGTTTCCCCTGGCACAGAGGCCAGGGCAGGAGATAGTGATTGACTACACAGATATGGTGACATCTGCAAAAGGGTTTAGATACCTGTTGGTATGTGTGGATAGCTTGACAGGGTGGCCAGAGGGGTGGCCAGAGGCGTGCCCCCCCCCCCCCCCCCCCCCCCCCCCCCTCCCCCCCGTGGCCGGGGGGGG
>VUQR01006639.1:19864-31031 GCA_015108515.1 Hemichromis elongatus | reverse complement strand
TGATCCCCCCCCCCCCCCCCCCCACACCCCCACACCCCCACCCTTTTACCGCTTCAAACCTGACTACATGCACAGTTCTGATGGAAAAGAGTCATTTAAAGCATCTAAGTTGAATACATTTCTATCTCATTCGATCCATCTGCAAATACAAAGACCACATTTTGTAAATACAGCTTTGATTTTTCCTTTGTTTATCTGTGTGATTAACGATAATATATAAAATGCGCATTTGGGACATCCAGCATATATTCCTGAGTATGTATTCCTTCCACCTGTAATCATGTGAATTGAAGCTTTTTCTTTTCCCAGCACAGCTTTTTTTCCCGACATGTTTACTCACTGTAATTATTTGCCTCATTATCTTTAGTGCCGTCTCTGTGTTTTATTCTTATCTGCATCTGTTGTCAGCTGCTGCTGCAATGACCCGGTTTCATACTGTTGATCATTAAAATTTCATCTTATTTTTGCCACGATGGACGGGAAAGTTAAAAGCCTATTGAAGTCAATCAAAAACCAAGCGGACAAAAAACAAAACATCAGGACCACTAGCCGACCGGGTCCCTCTTAAATCAGCTGACGTTCACCTGAGCTCCACCCTGCCGTTGACCAGAGCAAGAGAGATGAAGTCTTTCTTGCGATCCTGGCCGTTGTAGAGCAGGATGCCGTCCATCTCAGAGGCTCTGAACTCCATGGCGATGCGGACAGTGTGGTACGCGCTCATGGTTGGGAAGGCCAGGTAGGACTGGCCTCCAAATGACGGGATGTAGTAAGTGATCGCTGTGGAGGAAAGAAGAAGACAAGGCATTCTCGTCATTTTTATGTGATTTGCTTAATCGCGGTGTGAGACAAGTTTAATGCATATAATTATGTGTGAGCGACGCGTGCCAGAAAATGAGAAGAACTCTGTTTATTTTACAGGATTGATTTTTTCACCAAAGGCTTGATAGGTTTATCAAAAGCAGAAGGTGCAGAAAGAGGAACCATTATGCACACGTGCACACACAAACACACACACATCGTTTGTTTGCTTTTTTTTTTTTTATCTACTTGACAATTCTGATTATTATCATGCATTTTCTCTCCTGGGCTCCTTTTTTGTTTTTTCACCACCCATCTGTCTTCCCGTCCGTCTCTCCGAGGAGAACGGCATCTGATGAGCTCTCGCATTTTCTAATGACTTGATTGATCTCGGGGAGGCTGGTTGTGCAGTTTTGTGTGTATGTGTGCATGATTTCATTTAAGCACTCTAACGCAAAGATCCACACTGATTCTCACCAGCTAATCCCCATCAAAGCAATTAGTGTCAATTATCTTAAGACGCAGCTGCGTGAGGTCGCTCCCCATTCCAGAAAAATCCCAGAGCAGAGTAAGAGAGAAGAAAGGAAGGAGCTGCGCTTCTGTGAAAAGTTCTCCCAGGTTTGTGGTTTTCTCCGCGGCCTCGGCTGGATTTTGTGTTGCCTTTGGTGCACGGCTCAGTGGTCGCTCATTTCTGAGATGTCGGGCCTGTCTGAATCACTTGAGATGAGCTTGAAGCGCAGCAGCCGAGAAGAGACTCAATCACACCTCAGCTCTTTATTTCCAAGGTTTTTCTTTTTTTTCTTCAACGCCGCCCATAAAACTGACACTCTGTACAGCGCTGTGATTGCTCGCTGATAAACCGTTGAGCTTTATACGATCCAATAAATCCACATCTGTGGCCACATAACATTTCATTTACATATTTCAAAGCTAACTGAAAGTCATTACTCCTACTGCCAATTTAAGGTGTCACCTTGCGCACGCTACAACCGCGCCAAACCAAAGCATGATGCGGGGAATGCATTTCTGTTTTTTGCTTTAAAATTAGTGTTTCATTTGATCAAGCGTTTCTCTAATATTTGAGGGCTATTTATTTTATAATGGTGTGTTTCTGCTACTGTATGAACACATAAAAGCTCTTGAAGATGTGGTTAGTAGTGATTATAAAACAGCTAAAAAGCATGATTGGCACAATGGAAAGTGGAGTGCCTGAAACCCACTTAGCTGCTGCAAAATCTCTGTAACCGTTAGCCTTTGGTGGGTTCTTTGAAATTGCTAATTGCAAAGTAGCAAATTACAGGGAAAGTCTGTCTGAGCTCATTTTCTTAGATGAGTCTGAAATAAGCCCAGACTTTGAAACTTTTGATTTAGGAGTAATCCGGAATATGGCAAAAGATACAGTTCCTAAAGAAAATGAAAATACTCCGAGCTGACCCACCCTTCTCGCACACACTCCCTCCGCGGCCCGCAGGGCACTTGCAGTTGAAGTCGCTGCCGCTTTCCTCGCACGTGCCTCCGTGGAGGCACGGGTGGGAGTCGCAGGGCTTCTGCAGCGCCTTTTGGTAAGGCTTGGTTGTGAAGTGGGCAACAGTAGTGGCTGGAGGCGGGGCAGTCGTGGTGAGAGGCGAGGTAACTGGCATCGATTTACGTCTGCCGCTGAAGGGCCTGCGGGTGGTGCTTGGCGGCCTGCGGGTGAGGTAGGGGGAAGTCGTAGGAGGCCTGGTCGAGGTGGTGGGAGCAGCTGTGGTGACCGACGCTGTGGTGGTAGTTGTAGTGGTGGTGAAGATGGAGACGGAGGACAGGCCTGTCAACAGGGGATGGGGCAACGACAATGGGATTTGGAAAAAGGAAATAAAAAGGACATTAAAGTATGTTGAGCCTGCAGTTCTGAGTGTTTCTATTCAAGACCTGTAAAACCTTTGATAAACTACCTCATGAATAACTTAAAACTCCCTTTCATTTTATTAATCCCCACACACTCCTGTTAAGTCCACACTGTATTACCATAATTGGTGAAGCGAATATTCTCATCCTCTGGCTTCTTCACAGAGATGCTGGTGTCTTTGGAGGCCTTTAACTGTTTCAGCAGGGCTCCTACGATGTCCTCCACGGTGAATCTTGTATCTACAACAAACAAGAGGTACGAGCATTCAGAGCAAGGCCTCTGAGGAGCACTCCAAAGCAAACACAAGACTTGAGCGCCTTAAAAGGTTAAAATGGATATATCAAACGACCCTATGTATGACAGTTGGGAGGGTCTCCGTGGACCACTTGTCCTCCAGCCGTTGATTGTCCGGCTTTTTTCCAGATGAATCGGTCTCATAATGTTCGCCGCAGATGTTTGCTTTACAGGCCATGGAGGAGCGGCGCATAACGGCTCCCGATAACCCACGTGAAGGGTATCAAGGACACTAAACGAGGCTCATAAAACTATAGAATAAAAAAGGAGGGGAGGGTGCTGACGTTCTGCGTGGTAGTTTAAAGAAGCAGCTGCTGCATATGAGCCAAGATCCAAGAAAAGTACTGAAACATGACGGTTATGATATTTAGGGAACATCCAGTTCCTTAGATTTTGGTTTAAATGATGTGCAAATTTCAGAAAGCAAGACATTTGAAAATCGTGGCTCGTCTATTTACAAAATGCCTATTTTTGCACTAAAAATGTTTTTAATGTCTGACACAATCTCCTCGCTGAAAGCCAAACGCATGAAGCTCATCTATCTGTCTATAAGGATCTCTCACCTGGTTTGAAGTGAGCCTCGACATAGGCCAAGATGGAGTTGCTGGGCGCCAGGTTACGGACACGAACGCTCATGAAGTCTTTGTGCACCGCCGACTTCCTGAACAACTCATTGAGCTGAGGAAAAGAGAGAGAGAGAGAGAGAGAAAGAGTGGGAGGAGAGAACGGACAGACAGAGGAGATGATAAATGAGGCCGGTAATGAGCTCCACGCTATCACAGCAGCGAGTCCAATTCCAGAAGACTGTACCCTATCTCCGAGGAAGAAAGAAGCTGCCTCTCAAATTGGGGTGCATGGAAGGAACCCATTGGGTGTGGGTGCACAAATTGACATTTAGCTGCTGCCCTGGCATTAATTATTGGAACAAGTTTTCAGGAGGAGCCAAGATAAATGTCGAGCTACCCTGACATTCTGATTGGTTTCGCAACTGATGCTCGTTACTGTGTGCACGTTCTAACCGCCCGAGGAGCTCTTTATGAGGTTTGACTGAAGTGGGATATTTTTTATAAATCAGCCAACAGTGATATTTTTAGTTATAAATACTGACGCTGCCTTTTAACCCCAAATCTGGATGAGTATTTTTTTTTCTTAAAGCTGGGCCATTTTTAAGATTGTGTAGTGGTTTAAATTGTGAATTAATCACATTTGCACAGTCTATGAAAAACAATGGGGAAAAGCCTGTGCATTGTTTGCAGTTGTGGTTAAGAATCAGAGGAGCCACAGGGTTTGCTAACCCAGTTTAGCACGGCATCCACTTGAACGGGCCGCACGCTCCTCATCTGCGCCTCACAGTTTTTACCTGAAGCAAAATCACCATTTAGAAAGGCATCCTCCGCTTCGTATGTGCACTTTAAACACGCTGTCTAAGTCTTCACACAATAATGAGGCGAGAGCCGATGGAAAAAAGCAAAAAAAAAGTTAAAAAAACCCCCAAACAAACAAAAAGCTGCTAATCAGTGACACTGATGACTGAGTGGACTTTGTTGGGTTTGAGAATTCATTTTGTTAAAGATGATTTCCTTCATGCATTAAATGTCTCTAATTTGTTGGCTGAGGTGTGACAGCGCAGCCGAAAAATGAAATCCTCCAAAACGGGCTTAGTCACGGTGGACAAACTCACGTGGACACACGGTCTTAAAAACCACCCGGTCTTTCTTTGCCCCTTCCTTCTCTTTCTGTTCCACGTGCTAATTTGTCTGCAAATGACGACAGGTTGTCGTGTCAGTGAAATGAACGGCAGGCTGATTCGCCTCCTTTCTGTACACCCGTACGTTCAAGTGTCCTGGCGCGTATGCTCTGCGTGTGCTCAGTGTGTGCGCTGGAAGATGAATAGGGGGTGGTTGGCGTCGAGTGGCACACCAGGCTTCAGAGACACACCGGCTGATAGTGTTAATGAACACACATGCACGCACGCACACACACTCACAAATCACTGTGAGGTAGCAGATTAGGTCCCAGTGGGGCACAGTGACACTAATTCAACAGCTGGTACATGTGTACTGTGTACCTTAGAGCGCACACACACACAAAGTTCCCATTTCATCAGAGGAGCAAGGCCCGGGCTTGACAACAGAGACATTTGTTCAAAGGTTTGAGCTCAACATAGAAAACGGACAGTGGAGAAATTCAAGCAGGGTAACCAACACGAGCCAAGCTGTGATTACTGTATGGGCTCTGTGCCCGCCTGGGTTTTTGGCTTGCTAACAGCAACTGGCATCGTGACCATCCAAACTTATGAGACTCATATCCAGAATAAGGATTTGAGTTTTCAAATAGCGGAAAAATCATAATTAATCTCACATGAAAAGCTGCTTTTCAAATACTGTGAAGTGTTTGGCGAGGGACTGACAAATTATTCTTTAAACACGTCTGCAGAAAGCTGTTATTTATTTATTTTATGTATTGGTCTTATTACGCTTGAAGAATGGCTTTGTCTGTTTATTTAGGCCATGGTCTTTGGATTGTGTATATATATATATATATATATATATATATATATATATACACATATGTGTGTGCATGTGTGTATCTGTGTGTGGATATTTATAAAAGTTATTGAAATTTCTATTTTGATGTAAATGTTTAAGGAAACAAAGGAAAAATAGAACGGTACATCTGAATATCTTCAGATGTACCCACCTGTGTCAGGTAGGTACATCTGAAAATGTTATTCCATTTCTTTACATATTCATGTCTACAGATCACAGATTATAGAAAATTCTAATATTTCCCTTTTATTAAAAATCAAATATCAGATAGGCCGCGTTGTCTGCCTCTGATATGATGTATGTTCCTCTCTAACTGCAGCCAGCCAGCAAAATGTGGGTGTTTTTTTTCTTTCTTTCTTTTTATCATTGTTGTTTTTTTTCTATCAGATGTCAGAGCACAGAAATCACTCCAGCTCAGTGTGGCAGAATATTACTCAGCTACTTCAGGGGTGTCAAGTCTGTAAAACGTGCGATGAAACCTGCCTGAAGGAGCTGAAAGAATCTGATTAGTCTGGCTCCCGGGAAGAGTTTTAGTGTGACACGATGCTTTGAGTGTTGTCTGAGAAGCTATCCGCTCATGACAAGAACATTCTTGGGAATACTAAGAAAATTTTGCGGCATTACTCTCCAAGTTTCCCTAATGGCAACAGTGGCAACTGTCATTTGAATCAATTGCATCAAATCAGTTTTAATTGTACTTTTTTGGACACCTTTTTGACACTTGAGTGCAGCAGAACAAGCTGGAAAAAAAGCAAAGGGCATTAGGACGTTTTACAGTCCTTTAAACCTCATTTTAAACCCCCACAAATATACTAGAACTTTATTTTAAAAGCTGAGAGTTAGCAAAAGGCAGTATAAGCAGTGTGGACTTTTTAATCTACTAATTAATATATTTTATTAACCATGAAATTGCGTTACAGCAAATTCAGCCACTTACAGCGCCCTCTATGCTGCGGGCCGTCTCTCCAAACAGCTCAGACTTGGGGTCCTCCATCTCAGGTGTGTAGATCAGGTCCTGGCCGTCCACCTGGTCCAGGTGCAGGGAACCGCTGAACCTCATGGTGGCTGGAAGAAGAGGAGAAGATACAGAAACACCGTGGCTCAAGTCGCCTTCTTTCTCTCATTCCTCGCTGCCTCCCCCCTCGTTTCAGAGTAGTGCCAGTTTTGGGTTAGTGATGGATCGTGTGCTTGTGTGCGTTTGACAAGGAGGGGTTAGTGAAGTGTGTTGCTGATTGTCTGGGGCTTTAAAAAAGTTCTGGAGTTTGGCCATTAAAGGTGATCGTAGAGGCGGTGGAAGTTGTGGTGGTGGAACAGGTGGACTGTGAAATATGACAGAAGAGGAGAACAGAAGGTGGAAAAATGGGCCAGTTTTACCAGACCGAGACTCGTCCCAAAAGCTGGCCGTGCCATGGAGGGCTGGGTAAAAAGACAACAAGTTAGACAGACACACAAACACATGGAGGAAAAAACAACACACACTAAAGTGAAAGCAACCCACGGGCACTCAAAATAGTGCCTTCCTCAGCAAAGAGAAAGCCTCCCTGTGCGACCTTGGGGGTTATGTAGTCCGACATCTATCAACTCTATACGCTTTCCCAGTCCTGCCGCTGGAGAGGTGCGGCGCGATATAAAGCCGAAAGTCGAAGGTGTTTATGTGCGTGGTGGAGAACAGAGGAGCTCGCGAGGCACCGATGGCGAGTTTCCGTGCCGCTCATAATCAGCAGAACAAATTGCCCGAATCAATCATGGCCGCCCCCGCCTGAGCAACGCCAGAGAGAACGGGACGAGCACTTGTATGATTATCGTGAAAGATAGTCGTAATTGTCTCCTTAATGCAGGCGGACCGATGACTGACACAGCCTGGTTAAAATTGCATGAAAAGGACAGCAGACACTACCGCTACACACACACAAACACACAAACACACACCGCCCTCTCGCTCCCCTCCCTCAGCGTCCTTACAGCGCTTTCACGGGCGGCACACATCGATTCACATGTGACGGTGGCCATAAAATAGAGGCAAATGGGCACAGTTTGGCCGACAGGGAGAGGGGTAAAGAAAGAAAAGAGAGGGGGACGAGCGAGATCTGACTTTTAATCTGCAAAGAAGACAAACATCAGAAAGGGTGATTTTCCAGACCACTGCCGTGACGGACGTAAAGAGAGGGAAAGAGAGTGATAAAAAGACAGACAGAGCTATTTGGCTATCAGATCCTAGTGAACTGTAAAATGTAATGGATATGTCAGACTTCCCCAGGCATATGGAAGAGTTTATAGTACCTGGAGCTCAGTGTGCCAATAACTTTCACATGAGCATTTGGCAATTATCCCCAATCCCATTAACTTTAGCATATGCAGGAGCTAGAGTCATTTTTTTTATATTACACTATACCCAATGCAATCTATAACCAAGGTCTATAATCCACTGTTAATAATTTTTTAAAATATGTAAGTGTGGGCTGAACCAAACCTTGAGTCTTTTCCACGTGTGATGTCTTAATAATCTTAACAACGAACAATTATTTCCCCCCCCTCCGTGAGACAGCTCGGCAGATATCAATAAACTGTGTCGTACAATGAAACAGCAGCCGATGCACGAGGCAGAGGGATGTGTCATTTCACTTCTAATGAGCGGGAAGATTGGCTGAGGCCTTCTCGGGAGAAGAAAAAGGAAAAAAATAAAAAAATAAATCCAGCGTATTGATCAGCTTATCACGCAGCTCGGTTTTATTGGTGATAACACTTGAGCTGAATGAAGTATCGATCGCCGGTGTGCCGTCATTGTTCGCTGGGATAAATATTTACAGGCTTTTGCAGATTTGTTATAACAGTTCTCTTACAGCGCTAGCTTGTTTCTATCATCGGCCGGATTCGAGGTAAATGTCACGGGGTTCAACCTCGACGCAACCTTTCATGTTTCACCTCTGCCTGCTTATAAATTCTACGAAAGAAATAAATGGCGTAGGGCTCTGGATGGGCAAAGGTGGCCTCATATCTTCAGGTCACGTCGTAGACCGGGTGGCAGTAAATTCTGCTGGTTTATTGAAAGGCTTAGGGGACCTTCACCGTGCCAGAAATGCAACTCCATGCACTAATTTGTGGCCCGAGCTCTTTCAAGTCGTGACCCGAAGCTCCACTGAGAGCCAGAGTGAATCCCTCTTTTCACAATCAGTCAGACTACCACGGCTAGGACAAATAGACAGCAGATTTCAACCGAGGGATGAAGGGCGAGGGAGATAGTGAAACGAAGGGAGAGAGAGAAACCCTTTATCTTTATGAACCGAGTGTGGCAGAAGTCACTGATTGGTACAACGGCGCTCGTCGGCCCCTTCTAGTCTCTGGGCTCTCTCTCGCCGCTCAACTCCAGAGAGAAATGAACTGATGCAAGACCGGATTGAGATTGACTGGTTTGAGAGAGAGCGAGAGACAGAGAGAAAAAGTGACACATAGCTCAGAAGGGCGCTAAGGAACAGCGGCGCGCGAGTGTGCAGGGGTGTGAATACAAGAGGAGAGGGAGATTAAAAGAAAAGGAGCGAGGGTGAAAGAGGAGAGGAAAGAGCGTTCAAGAGTCTCGAGCTAAACAAGAGAAATGTTGCCAAACTCATAAAAATGGATTACCAAGGTCAGACTAATGGTTTCACTCTTTCTGTTTTTCTTTTTAAATTTCCTGCCACCTGTCAATAAGCTCATTTACATATGACAGAAGTGCTGCAGAGCAAAAAAAACCCCCAAAACACCACCTGTTCTGCACAATTAAGCCAACCGCTCCGATATCCCGATTTGTAAAGTCAACATTAAAGGTATAACACGAGGCAAATGGTGGCTAATGTTTAGGAACACAACTCTGAAAAGTGGCCCCTGTGTCATCGTTGGTCACGCGAGCTACATAATGACTGGATCAATGAAGACGGGGGAGCAGGTTTGGAGTCGTTATGGTGGTGTGTTCTGATTCTGGTGGCAAAAAGAAACGCATCCACTCTCCCTGTTGCGCGCACTAATTGTGCGACTGTGTGTGTGTGTTGGCGACAAACATTCAGACTTGCAGCTCTTTATACGTTTCTTACCTAAACAGCGAGCAGAGGAGCGAGACGGAAGCAGTAGTATAAGACGGTTGCCATGTTTTTTGTTTGTTTTTGCTTCTATCCTGTACTATTCTGTGTGCTAATATTGGCCGGCGGCTACGCTACACACCTACAGCAAAGCGACTGCATCCCAGACAAACTTATATACACTTCTAATATGTTATAAGTGATGATTAAGGAGGACTTTTTTTCCCTGTATGTTATAGCAGAGCCACTCTGACTCTCTGAAAGTCTGAAAAACTGATAATAAGGGCTAGCTGATTTCTTGTATTTTGTGCCAACTCATGCCAACAATTACTCCGAGTGTGTTTCACGAGTTAACCGAGATTTCTCAACAATATGTTGTGCGGATAAATCTGTCTGGACACAAGATGATCAATAATCCATTGCAACGTTACTTTTAACTTTTTTTTTACTCTCCAGCTCAAGACAGCACATCAGTCACTGATGTCTGGGGCAAAGCAGCACGAGGCCATGCAAGCAGAGGAGGACGACGCAGAGGTTACAGCTGCAAAATTTGGGTTTTTGTTTTGTTTTCGGCTTTAAATATGGAGGTGAGGCTGCGACGCGATTAGTTCAGTGGAAGAAGAAACTGCCAACAAGTCCCTCTGAAACCGTCGTCATCACATTTGAGTTTGCGTGCTTGTTAAATAAGGTGACACAAAGCGTTCAGAGGTGAGCTTTGCAGAGAGATGTGTTAGCTGCTCTCTTCTGCTTGCAGCCTTTACACTAAGCTAATCACCTCCTGACTCCAGCTCCATACTTAATGCACAGGCATGAGAGAGGCATCAGTCTTCTCATCTCACTCTTGGAGGGAAAGCCAATTACTTTTCTCAAAAGACCCATGAAAGGCACCCTCCATACGAACAGAGCCCGAGCTTCTGTGACTCAAAGCAAGAGCCACAGAAGCTGGTGAAACAACAACAACAACAGACAGAAGATGCAGACGACAGCCGGGGAGATGTTGTAGGTAATTAGAGAGTAAAGAAAGTCTTTTTCAAAGGTGCACTTGACTTACAGGGGCAGTTGGCGCCCTCTGGAGTACTGGATGGTGTCTTGCCGTCAGGGCAGCAGCCGAACTCTGTGTTGTCGCAGGACGACCTGTCCTCAAGTGTGGGTAAAGTGGTGCTCGCCATTGTGGGACCTGAGGGTGATACACAGAAGCTCAAAGTAGTTCGGGGAAAGTTACAAAGCCAAGGCAGCTTATGTAGGAAACCCAGAGGAGAGCTACAATTTTTAGGCACTCAACGCGATCAGTGATTCGAATGTCAAAAACCTACAATTTCAACTTTCTCTGGCGTCTACAGATGTTTGCGTGTTTTTCTTTTTGAGTGCTGACCAGTGATTGGACGCTAATAAAGGCATCTGTCAGGAGTGATTATATGGTGTTTTCACTGGAACTGATTGTACACCTGGAACTCAGTTTGTCAGGCAGAGAACACTTTAACGGGCAGTGTTGCCAGTCATCTCACACGTGGTGCACTTTTAATGATGGGAGGATGTGATAACTGCTCATTGCAGATTGGTTTGAGTGTTACCTTCAAGGAGTCCCAGGAGGA
>VUQR01006639.1:7686-19844 GCA_015108515.1 Hemichromis elongatus | reverse complement strand
TTCCAGGGGGACAAAAAAAAAAAAAAACATACACTGTGTTTGTGTTACTGCCACTGCATATCTTGCTATCTTGGGACATTAAAGACATAAAAGTGGCTCGGCTCTCTCTATCTGAAGAATGAGAGTGTATATAACAGCAGCGAGCTTCAGTCCACTCTAATGATGGTGTTGGCGGAGGGGGTGTTGTCTCGGTGTCGAGGCGGTGCACTTTATGGCCGCGGAGAGATTAGAAATAATCGTCGAGGCAAACAGCTAGCGGCTAAACAAGCCATAAACACGTCAGAGGCGAGGGACGTCCTTCTCAAGGACATGCGGTCAAAGGATGTGGAAGGAGGGTGGAGGAGGGAGGGAGGGAGAAGGGGGTGGGGCAGAAGGCGGGAGGAGGCTGGGGTTTATGGGGCATCTGCTGGTTTGTGGTCTGCACATTTACAGAAGCTGAGGTGAAGAGGAGGGTGCTGGTGGGGGAGAAGTCGGGCAGCGCACAATGACAAGCGTCTGCACAACTCCTATGGATGCCACGAAAGATGTCAAAAAAACACAGACAAACACAACGACAAATACGCACACGCACATTTGTTCAGATTGACAAAAAAAACCCATAGGCACAAAAATGTGCAAATGTGCACCTCTGACCTACTCACATTTGTATGCTCAGACAGTGACATGTGCACTCTGGATTGGACAAACACAGTGACATGAGGAACAGGAGATAAGATAAACACACACAGCCGCACACACACAAAACAGATGACAAAACAGATTAGTTGCGTTTTTCAATATCCAAAACCGTCCTGGAAAATCGTCTAATCAAAGTCTCACAAACTGACTGTTGAAAAAAGGAAAAACATCCCTGCATGCCTGGGTGCACATTCACACGCACACATATACACACAGTCACAAAACGCCAGGCCTCCTTTGCAGACAAGCTACATGCTCCTTGCGTCACCGAGCACTCTGGTCAGCCTCTGACAAGAGAATAAATCTAAAACTCGGGGAGCAGGAACGAGAGGGGAGGGGGAGCAGGAGGAGGAGGAAGAGCCGCGGAAGAGCACATTGGGGCCTCGCCGTTCCATCAATCTTATCCTGTTACTGCAAGCTGTCAGGTGAGGTGGACAGACGGATGGAAGGCAACGTCAGAAAAAAGGAAAAAAAAAGAGAAAAGAGAGCACTGATTGAAAAGTCTCAGTCGTCGCCTTGTTGTCCAACCAGAGGCCCGGTAACCGCCAGAGCCCAGGAAGGCATGTCGAGAAAGATTTGAGACTAGTCATGTGACAAGGTATGCTGCCTCACACACTCGCACCTCAACCTCCCAGTCACATCAGCCTGTCAAGTCAGGCTCCAGAGCTCCTGAGATGCGGGCCAGCAGTTCCATCTAGAGTGTATTTTACAGAGCTTGGGTTTTGTTTTGCTAGCTGTTGAGAGCGTGTGGAATGGGAGAAAAAAAAACCCCGCATGGGCGATGTAGCAACAGTGAACCATGCAAATACATTCTTTTCTGTCTGAAATTGAGATATACATCTTCTGCAAGTGGAAATGACACTAACAGCACCTGTTGACAAAGATTTCTCTTCCCCGCCTGCCTGTCTCTGACATTTGTCTCCTCAAAAGCAATTTGCATACAAATACATAAGCCTGTGCCTATTTTTCATTTTCAATTAACAGATGATGGCATGAATGCATTATGATATGAGCTAAGAGGAGACTATGAGTTTGATCAACCCCTTTCTTTAGAACCCCCCTCCCTCCCTATACACACACACACCCCAAAAGCTTTATGGATAATGAAGTGAAAGAGCAGGGATTTACCGACAGTCTCCTCGGCCCCACTGGCCTCCGTTGGGACGCCGCTGCTCTCTTCTTCGGTCGCTTCGTCCCCGCTCGGATCTCCGCTACCCGAGCCCTCGAAGGAGACTGCGGCGGCCGAGGGACTGCTGCGAGATGTTGTGGAGGCAGCGGTTGGGGTGGGCTGCGGCGCTTGAGGCTGGATGTGGATGGAGTGGTGGCTGTTTGCTCGCGCACTTTGGGAAGGGGATGGAAAGGGGGTGGTGGTCGAAGGTTGCTCGAGGGTCTCGATCCATGGAGGCGGGACGCCGTACACCATGTTAGGATGGAAGGGGGCGGCGGTGGTGATGGTGGCAACGGTTGCGCTTGGGGTGGTGGCGGGGGGGTTGGGGGTGGGTCGATCTGCTGGCTCAGAGATGGTTTCTGGTGGAGGGAAGGGGAGGAAGCAAGGAATGGATGAATGATTGAGCATAGATGGAAGTGTTGGACTTTGTTTTACTTAACTGCAGTAAAACCTCAAAAACCACACCAGAGGAAATATAAAAAAAAACAAACATAATTAGCCAATAAAGCATGACAAAATCACTTAATGATTATTACAACCTACTGCTGACTATTACTTTTTTTTTTTAATTCTACATTCAATGAGTCATTATGCCTTTTCTAATCTTCTAACCCATCTCCCCGATGTTCACCAATGTCATTAAGTAATTACATTAGAAACCACACACACACACACACACACACAAACAGGCCTGTTTGTACAAGCAGCCCGTGATTAAAAAGCCTGCAATGGATGATATGTCAGAAATCTTGGTTTCAGGGGTCTAAAGAGTGAATATGGAATATGCCAACAGATGACACATCGCATTCGGGCATGTGCACGGCACCTGCAGACGAGTTATGTTTCCCAAACCGGGTTAAACTACTCCATTGGTGTCAAGGCATTGTGTGGAGGGTATTTGTGCTTGTGTTTGTACACATATGGCATGCATTCGTGCGCACAATATGCATGTTTGTGTGTTGCTGTGCCAAAGCCCATGAATTATATATCCATATTCAAACGCTGCCCTCCAGTAGCACAGCTTTAATCACCAACAGCCAGTGCCTCCGGTGATGAATGATTGATAGAAATGGGGCAAAAAAAAAAGAAAAAAAAGCCGGCTTTAACTCTGGCTTCAAAGAGCTCTGCTTGCAGAGAGCATGAGCATCCGTCAACGCCACCACAAACACACTCATGTCAATATATTCACGCACACACATACACAGAGCAACAAAAACTGAGGGAGCGAGAAGAGCCTCTCTGTAAAGAGCCCACCATTACCAATGCAAAAAGCTCTGGTGCAAAAGGACAAACTGTTGGCGATAAAAGAGAGATAAATGGGACAAAAACTCCTGCGGGAGATAACTGAGTTGGCAGGGAGACGCTACGTAAGCGAACACTTCAGATTTAACCGTGGCGAGCAGTCACGGCAATACTGTCATTATTTCTTCGCTCCTTCCCGTCCCACGAGCACAGATGTGTGTTAGCGAGAAGGTGAAATGAAGAGGAGATTAAAAAATAAAAAAGCTATACCGTAGACATGCGCCTCATTAGGATTCGCCTAACATTATGTGTAGGACTTAATTACACCGCTATAATCGCTTAGTTGATCGGCAATTATTCACCGAGGTGTGAAATGTGATACCTACTGAGACGGCAGAAAGCCCGGGAGACGCACAGATTGTCAGCTTAAAGCTCGGAAGATATTTGTAAATAGAGAGATTTGGAGTGCATAGAGGAGCGATGCTATCACCAAGGAAGGTGGCGTGCATCGCGTTTCCTCTCGGCTACACCTGTCAGTCTTCTGCCAAGCTTAGCGTCAAGCGGCTTGTTCCCTGGAAAGGGCCTAATGTGTGTTTGGGTGTGTGCGCGCATCTCCAGAAGCAAGCCCAGTGACATGGGATAAAGCAAGAGAGAGGAGCGCTCGTTGGGAAAAAGCAGAGGACTGGCAGCACAGTCTGCTGACGCTTCTCTTAATCAGGTTTAACAGTCCATTTGCCTTTTTTGTGCTTTATTTCCTCCCAGTCGAGCACTGGACAGTAATGTCACGGAGTAGAGAGCAAAATAAATCATAGTCATCTCGGCTTGCTTCAGCTGTGTACTTATTGTTGAAAGGTGGTTATTAAGATTGTTTGTGGAGTCAGCCACCCTCAGTGAGGAGGAGGAATTCGGAGAGCGCGAACTGGAGGAGAAAGACAAGGGAGCCGCAGAGGCAAGGAGAGGAAATGATAGGGAAAAAACAGAGCGTAACAGAAAACGTGTTTAAATCAGATGGAAAATACAGGTTAACAAAGCAGCAGCAGAGAAACATGGCATGGCAAACCGAACGAGGGAGTGAATAATGGCAAAAAAACATCGCAGGACATGGAGGAGAAGGCAACGGGACCCTGACTAGCAAGCAGGCAGAGGGCTGCCTGTGCCATATGCTGGCATTCGTTGCCAATTTGCTACAAACTTACAGGTAATAACACCATATGGGAAAGGCAGGTCATTGCCAACATGGTGGCCAATTCCTCCCACTGCCAGAATTTGTTCACCGGGACAAATGCCCTCCCTCTGGTGCTCGGTACAGTATTTCATACATATATTTTTTTTCTGGAGTCTTCTCTTATTGCTTCATCTTTTGCTGAGACACAGCAAAGAAGCCGGGAACACTCCTCCCCATACTCTGCAGCTGCTCGGAGGAGACTTCAGACAGAGCCGGGTAACATCACAGCTCTCTGTCACAGGCAGAAAGATTTGAGGAGCTTTTTCTGCAGGCTTGTAATTTTTTTTCCCTCCGCCTGCCCATTAGCGGAAGACTGCACAGCAGCAGCAGAAACAGCAGTCACGCTCCATTGTATAATAAAAAGTTGCAACAGATCAATGATGTTAAAAAAGATCAATATTCGCTCATTTATTGCAGAGCCCTTGGCGCTGCTCTCCCATCAAACCGCGGAGCAGCTCGGCGAGCATTGGCATGCCACGCCGCTGAGGCCCGGCGTCTGGAAGCGCTGCATGTAAACAGCGGGAGGGAGAGCGGGCTTGGCTCTGGCGTGGTGAGGGGCGGAGGCAGAGCAAATGCTAATTCGCACCCAGCCACACGTGAAATGAGCTCGAGATCTAACTCCCGCGCCGACAGCAGCGCCAGAACAGCAACCCGCGGTGCGACCGCATCCGGGTGAAGAAATTAAAAGATCCTCCGTGGCTGCTGGTGGGGCCCGAACGCTCGCCTGTCTCTCCGTCGTCCCCGGAGGGTTTGATAGAGAGAGAGAGAGTCCGCTGTGAGGCGTCTTCGTGCCTTCTGTATATGCAGAAACGCTAGGTGAGGGATTACACACAACCCACATCTCTATTGCCAGGCAACAGAGGAATGTGAGACCAGACTGGATTTTGGCTCCTTTTGCTGGTAACCCACGGCACTGAATTTGTAATTACCAGATGTTCGGGGACTTATCAAAGCCTTGTCAATTCCTTACTGAGCATATTCTTTTTTTCGTTTTTTTTTAATCCGACTACCTGAGACTGCAAATCAACACACACATACATCAACAGCCTTTCCTATTTGGAATACTGAGATTTGAGTCTGAAGGGGACCATTCGGGGAAGAGGGGTAAAAGGGACTCATGTCTCTGTATGAGGTCACTTGATCCACTAAACGATGAGGTGAATGAACATTTTTCTACCTGAAAATGTAAAACACCTGGCAGTGGCTCGCGGCCACAGCTCCACAGCTGGCGTAGCTCTTCCTCCTGCTCTTGCCGGCAGCGTCTCTAGAATTCTGCTGTGACGCAAGCTGGCAGTCGGCGAGACCACTTCACTGTACATGAAAGCTGTGGCCTTGGCAAGGGTCCCAGTGCCTATTACACCGATCCAAGCAATGTCCATCAGCATGTGGGCTGGGATGGAGGGGGGGAGGGGGCAAGAGCTGTACCTTTTCCTGCGTACACATGTACTCTACATGTGCAATCATACTTCAGCAGCATCGTGTTCCTGGCAGCATCAAGCTGCGAAGGGATTGATGTATTCCCCAACAGGGAGGTTTGAAGATTAAGCCAAATCCCAACAAAGGGACTGGAAAGCAAAGTGGAAGTGTCATTGCTATCTTGTGGGTTTGCAAGGCACAGACTCCAGTCAAACTTGTTTTTCTTTTCAAATAAATAAATAAATCTCCATCTTTCTTAATTCTAAGATCCCTGTAGTGTGGCACATGCTTTCATTCTCCACCAGGAGGAGAGACAGGGTTGTTCGATATACAGAAGTGCTCTTGAACATGATGCATGTGAGACGTTTTTATTATATACTCCAGCACTTGAATTACCCTAATAAGAAATAAGCACAGCTGCTCGAGTGTGTGCAGAAACATTTATTTTAAGATAAATGTGCTCTCACAGGGCTCTGACCTTACTTTCTGAATCAGAGAGAAGGAAAGGAGGAGAAACAGCAGGAGGGGGTTAATTTGAGGCCCTCGGCACTGCTCATTATCTTTTGATCAGGGACTGACAACAGTTGGCCATCCGTGTGTCTCGTTATGCATGGAGGCTTCTACCAGGCTCACCTGTGCACTGTCCAAAGTGCTGCACTGAGATGTCCTTGTCCTGCCTACAGGCAATGGTCCTCAGCTGGCACTGGTCGGCATAGGTCACCCCATCTGAGCCGCACACCTGCTCCACAGTGACAGAGATGGAGCGAAGGGAGAACATGTTAACTCCCTACAGGCAACTGAAACAATGTGTTTCCATTCAAACATCTTATTTCTTTGGACATTTTGAAAGACGCACCTTGGATTTGCTTTTCAAATCGCAGTCAGGTGAGGGGCACTCACAGTGGGCCTGGCCATTCACCTTAATGCAAGTGGCTCCATAGTTACACAGCAACTCTTCACAGGAAGCTGGGGCTTCGGGACCTGTGGGAGAAACAGGTTTACACTGCTGTACATTGGGTAAAGTCTGACAACAATACGCACTATATGGACTTAAGTACTGGGCCATCGACGCATTACGCCTACAGGAGGCGCTCAGCAATACAAACCAATGCCGTGAAGCTCCCGGTGCACAGTTTGTGTGCGGATGTTGATGCCCAACAAGGTTTGGAGCTCTACAGTTAAGTCAGCGACTTAGCTCCACTACCACGCTCTGCACTAGGAACACTTACTTAGGCGGTGGCGTCCTGTTACAGCACCACTCTTGAACTCAGTGAGCTCCTCATTCTTTTTAATGAATGATTGCGAATGCAGGCTGCATGGTTAGGTGCTTGATTTGATAAATCTGTGGCGATGGGACTGAAAACACTGGAAGTCAAAGATTAAGAGGTGTGGCCCAACACCTTTGTTCAAATAGAGTACATTATATACAGCAGTGGAGACTGTGAAATCGAACTATAGCTGGCAACATTTCTGCCACGTTGTGTTGTTTCACAGTGATTTCCTCCTTTCTCTTGTAATCCTTGTTCATTCCTGTGAGTGTTATTTCCATTATTAATCTTGGCCTTTCCTTGTATTTAATTTTGTGTATTACTGCCCTTTCGTTGCTGGTTTTTGTTCCTAGCGTAGGTCCAATCATGTTTGTCCATCTATGCTTTCGAGACTTTAGCCTTTACTCTCCATCAGCTGGTTTTGCTGATGCATACGGTCTCCTGTGTTCTGTGTTTGGCTCTTTGAAAACATTACAATTTCCTGAGTATCAAAATGTTGACTTTTCTGTAGGCAGCAAAGGTTCTGCCGGTTAAACATCCATAAAAGAATAAAATGCAGTTTAACACAATCGTTAAGAACTGAAATGACCCCCAAACAATGTAAAGAAAAAGCCTTTAAAAGTAACGTAAAAGATGATACTGCGTGCAGCGATCACTGTGTCCCTCTTGAGCTTTAGCAGTGACGTGGGGACAGACTATAAGCTGCCGGTTTAGAGTACAGGGGATAGCAGATCTGATATATATGCTGGGATCAGGTCCTGAAGGGATTTCAAAGTATAACAACAAACTGTGTTATAAGCCGTCTAGCTATAAAACTTTAACCCCAAAACAGCAAATAACAATTCATCTGCACTGCTGACAACATTCATACTATGCTTGTGCAACTGTGCTTTTTTTTAGTACAGAGCCACAGTAATGAAACACCACTTGTCGCACTCTGGGTGATTTTATAATGTGGAAAGGGCGAGCTGAAAGACTTCATCCTTCTCTGTATGTTTCTCCTGTAGGTGAGTCACTTGTATTTAGCATCTTTACAACAACTGTATAGGCGTGATAATAGAATTCCCAAATTTTCCGAGTTGCAACGATTCATAGCATGCACAGCAACTTTGCTGCAGTTTATCTTCTGAGGGGCATAAAGGTGCGCACTCAAGCTCTCTCCTCAGTTTTCCCCTCAAGACAGTCTGACGCGTCGAAGCTGCCCCAGCAGGATGTCCTGCGGGGAGTCCACCATCCACCCACCGGGCTGTGAGTGTGGGGTCTTTGCATTGTTTCATCACAGAGGCTTAGAGCACCCCACCCGCCCCACCCTTTAGCTCCTGCTTTTATGTGCTGCACCCTCCCGGTACCTCGTCCTTTTTATCTGGCAGGGTGTGTGGCGAAGAGCCCCACCACTGTGCTGGGACTGCTGGCTTCATTAAGCGTTTGACTTCCAGTCGATATCTGATGGTGCATCTTAATCAAGGAGCTGCAGGCCCCCACAGCAGGAACTAACCTTTACTTCAACCGGCTTTCTAGCTTGTACAATCCACAGGGTTGTTTTTTATTATTAAACATAAGTAATCAATAGTTCTTAAACAGAGGTATCAACCCACACATTCAAAGGACAGCGAATCATCAGAACTGAGAATGTTGTAGAGAAAATAAAATATCAATGGGAAATGTGTCATCCACATGCCATTTGTACACTTGAGTATTTTCCTAATCACTATCGATCAGCTCTCTTGCAGCCACTTCCTTCTTTGCCAATAAACCTGATGGATGCGAAGAGCCGATGAAGAAAGAAATGGCTGCTTCGAGGCTGATCCACAAATCAGATAAGTGACAGAAAACCACTTTGGAATGATAGAGAGAAGCTGGGACCAAGGAGACAAATGTGTGTGTTTGGTTTTTGACGCTCTTTCTTATTACCTTTGTCGCAGCCATTCATGCCCATCTTGCTCCCATCTGGACACACGTTGCACTTCATGCCCTTCACTCCCGTCTTGCAAGAGCACAGACCCGACATCTGCTCACAATCATCCCGGACCGAACCCGTAGCGTCGCAGTTGCATGCTGCCGTGGAGAGGTGGAAAAAACAAAACAAAACAGGGAGATTGATGAGACAAAAAAAAATGGTCAGTCAATTAGTGACGAGGGCAGGAAGAGAGATAGCAATAGCTCGGTTCATAGTGTGTACAAACTGTGCTTCAAGCAACCTCGGGCTCAGTAGTGTTTTGCTTGAGAGACATCTTTGTCTTAAGAGTCAAGGGTTGGTAATAGTTCACCCAGCCCTAGGGGCCGCAGGAGGAGGACAAGAAGGAGGGGAATGAGTACGTAAGAAAAACTCAAGAAAACAACACTGGGGAAGGACATCAAGTCCATTATGTTCCTGGAATCAATGACGTGTGTTGTTTTCCACTCCTCTCCTGCTGAATGTGGTATTGGCGTGTGGTGTGCTGTCTGCTTGCTTTGGGTAAACCTTGTTAAGGTCAGGCCACGGGTGAGGCACCTGCAGGCTTCCTGCTGTTGACTGAAAATGCTCTGTGACTTGGGGAGCTATGTCCTATGATACCCCAGCGGCAGGATACGAGCTAGTCGCCATATTGCATTACACCAAGACAAACAAGGGGTCCCGACCCCTTTCTTTACTTGAATACAAATGAGAATGGTTCGTTCAGTACAGCTTTGACAGGTCTAAAGGACACAGTAAGACTTCTTTCCATGAAAACTCTTATCAAATAGCTAAGCTCTATAAATATATGGAGTTTAACTAGAAGAAATTCTAATTTGACTGCCTAGACTTTATGGATATTCATTTTATAAACTTCTATTCTAAAAAGGGTAGCTTGGAGGCGCTGCTATTAATTCAATGAGAAATGTATTGTCAAACCATGGCTCTTATCTCGAGAATTATGACTCTCACTTATGTAGAGTGGACTCTAGACATGCTGATTTGGATTTTTTTGCCAAAGACTTTGGGTTTACAGGCTCAGGGGTTTTGGGTTTCTAGCAGAAAAAAAAATAGTTTTGTTCACATTGTTTTTACTCTGGAAAAAAACGTTCAGTTGCTTTAAAAGTAAAGTAGATCAGAAGGAAAGTGCACACAGAAATATTGATGGCCCATCTAGTGCAGGGGGTGTGAATCATACAAGTCAGTCAGGACTTTGCAGACTATGAAAGTTGGAGATGTCTGCGGAGATGCTGGAGATGAAAGTTCCAGATCCTGACAAGCTGCTGACAAGACCCACTGATGAGACCCAGTGAAGATCAAAGCTGGCTACGTGAGGCCCTATGAACTAAACCGACTATGACATCTCTGATCTAGACTAACTATTTCACTATTTCAGGATTTCTGAAAACCAAATAAAACCTCTCTGCATGTTAACACTTTGATATGCATAGATATGCATGCATATTTTTTTTTTTGGTGTGTGCACAGACCATTTGTGGAGAGGAAATATAAGGATTAAAAAGTAACATACACACAAAGAGCATTATCGAAATAAAACACATTTGCACAACTGATCAGATGCAAAGAAAAAGAGTTCCTCACGAGTGCAGCCGCTCATGTTCTCTGTCACAATGCCGCGGAAATTCCAGAAGCCCGGCTCACAGCGGTCACACTTCTGCCCTCCGACACCCGGCTTACAGGAGCACTGTCCGGTGGTTGGATCGCACGTCCCCTTGTAGGAGCCGTAGATATTACACTGACAGGTAGCTGAAGGGAAAAGAGCAACAAGGAATTTCACCCTTTTACTTGTGCTGCAAACTTACACTGCAGCTGTTTATATAGATCCCTGTAGCTTATAAGAGTTGGATACTGCTTACTATGATGGATACTCTGTATTAAAGATTTATGCTAGGCTCAAATGTCGGGTAAACCCTATTTCACAAATAAAAAGGAGGATAAAGTGCGCTGAGGTGATTTTCCTTTTTTAGAAATCTCTGCGTATTCTTATTTCCGCGTCTGCATTTTCTTCATCCGTGCTGTATCCCCTGGCTTACAGCCCGATGCAAGCCTTTTCTCTTCCATCTGCGCGCTATCATTTGTCAGGATCATCAGATGAAGAGATTTTTCTGTTGATACAGCGCAGAATTATCATAATTATTCCTTGGATTAAGATGAAACGTTTTCGGCTCTGCAACTTTGCTACTGTAATTGCAGTCAAGGACAACGAGGCCCATATGCTGCAAACAGCCTGATACCATCTACAGTTTTTTTTTTTTTTTCCGTGTTCTTTTTTTGGTGCGCACACACAGCAAACTCGTGACACGCTGACGGGTCAAAGTGGGACACAGAATAGGACTCACCGGGACATCCAGCCTGTCCAACTCCTAAGGCGGCCGTCACATTGTCTGAGCAGCAGCCGTACACTGACACGCTGCAGTGCTCGGATACCGTCGGGTCCGGCAGAGATACGGCTGAAATCACCGATGAGGTAGGGCGGGAAAGGGAGGGGAGATGGAAGATGGAACAGGGAGAGAAAGAGGAACACCAGCATTTGAGTGATTACTGTAGGGTTTTGGTGGCGGTGGTGGTGGTGGAGGAGGAGAATTAAACAACACAATCTCTGAACAACATGTAACTTTTTGCCAACAATGAGATTGGCTTGAGGGGCAGAGGTGGAGAGCCTGGCAGTCGGCTTCAAGATAACAATTCTATTTGCTACTTTCTCCACAATGGCTCAAAATCAGGAGGAAAATGATGCTATTATCTCCAGTGAAAACAAACAATGGCATTTCTGGTGAATGTGCAGCAGCTGACATTTACCACCTACTAGAAGGCATGTTCTCTTCATTTGTTCTTGTCTAATATTACGAAATTGCACCGCTGCCCTACAACCTTCAAAAAAAAGAAAAGAAGAAGAAGAAGGAAAAAAAAAAGAAGGCCTGCTGCATAATGCGAAGGAATTTGCGAGGCAGTTTCTGCCTGCGCACACTGTGTGGAGAGCTCCTTTGTCTAAGGATGCACCAGACGCCAAACTAGTGTGACAGCACTGAATGCAGAGGCACATTCAACAAAATAAAAACAAATGCGTTCCTGAAACCTGGCGCTCCTCCAGAAATTGGAAGAGAACAACAAAACAGTCAGTGGGAGGAAAATAGGATTTGTTTAATGGCCGGAGCAAAAGCATCATTGTTCACATTTTTTCTATACTTTGGAGTGAAAAGTAAAGTT
>VUQR01006635.1:1830-12025 GCA_015108515.1 Hemichromis elongatus | reverse complement strand
TAACTTTAGCCACCCATTGCCTCTTTCTTTTTCTTTTTTGGCTTGAATTATTCATAATTATAATAATACTATCCATATTTCCTATTATTACGTTATTACTGAGCTGTAATAGAAAATACTACTGTTGTTTTAAGTCTCCTTCAAGAAGTTATCTTTTTGTTTACATTGCCTTTCAGTATCCTAAACCAAATTTGTGTTTTTTCAGGTATTAGTCCAGAAAATAAGTGTCACGTGCTATTCAAGATAGTAATGGGTTTTGTTTAATATAAAATCACATAAAATAAAAATGAACAATTTGTCTTGGACAAACACTGCTAAGCATAGCATCACTGGCATAACAACAGCACTAAAAAAAATAAATAACTGAGTTAATTCAAGAGAAATCTTTAAAAAAAAAAGATCTTAGAGCTAATGTAGCTAACAAGACATAATTAGTTTAAATGTAGACTATTTCACCTGTAAAGCCTAAATATTTATACAATTTTAAACTTTTTAAACACTTTCAGTGTAAAAAAAAAACCAAGCTAACATTAGACTATTAGCATGACACTAAGAATTAAAGTTACTCAATAAGATTTTAAATTATTAGAACATGATTAAACTTTCCTGGTATTTACATATTCCTTCACAAGGCCATCAATAAAATATTGTGTTATACTGAAGTTTCCTATTTATATCAGAGATTATGTGGCTAGCAACAATATAGCAAATGGCTAAATTTGGACTTGCTTTTAATGTTTATATACCAATAACATATTGAGGTTTGTTTTTTTTTACTGAAAAACAAGTGTCACTAATAGATTTTGTATTGTGCAATCAACTTTTTGTCTAATTAAATTTAGGCTTTCTGAGTATCACCTGGATTGGACTTTTAATGGATGAAACTAACTCATTTAAAAGCAAGAAAATGTACCAAATATCCACTTCATGTGTAGGCTAGAACAATAATATGAGAAACTAAAGTGATGTGTTATCACTTTAATCATATGAACAAAAGGGAAATTAAGACGTATCACTCCTTATTGAGATGTGCTGCTTGTTAATCCAGTATTACCTATAGCTAGAAACTCTTAGCCATTTTTTTAACATAGCTTTGCATTTTAGCTACCATTTTAGCATAAGGCCCGTACTAATTTATTTGGTCGGTTAATGTTAGAGAACTACACCATTTTCCAAAATTTTGTTGTAGCGAGGGGTTTTCAGCTTAAATATATTATAAAAATAATTTATTTTGAAATTTAGAAGTACATTATATCAAGAGCATGATATTACCAAAATATTGACCATGTTTCTGTTTAATTTTAGATTCAGATTATTATAGTGTATGTATATGAACTTAGCACCACATCTGCCTTAATGAAGGGAAAAAATGTGTTGCACTGCAGAGGCCACTGACTGCCTTCCATCAAGGACAAAGTCACCTTTCTCTGGAGGAGAATCGAGTCCTCTGAGAGACAGCATGGCTTGTGAGTCTACAGCTAGAACTAGGTCAGCTCACCCCTTTACTGGAAGTTATACTATTTTTCTGTTAATGTTGTCTACATCCCAATATGTGACTTTCCTTTTGATTCACTTGTTTAAATTTTTCTCTAAACATGAGTGGGAAAAAAACCCCATAAAGAAACCTTTTTAGCACAACACGTAGATTTCACAGCCACAGATTCTGCTGTAACAGACTTTAATTTACGTGTTTGCTTTTGCATGCACCATTTTTGTGTTTGCATTGAAAGTATAGTTAAAAACATAACTCATTTTGTGAAGATTAGACACACAATACTGTAGTGCACTGTCTCCGCCTATACTCAGCTGAAGATGCTGCTTTAATTATACCTTCATTCTCTTAATCCCTTATTTTGAAAGCCTTGTCTGCTCATCGACCACAAAGAAATTAATGTTATGTCCTAAAATGTTCCTTCCTCAGGTCCTACTCAGTTTGTCAATAATGAGTTGAGAAGGAGGCATCCTCAACCATCCTCAGAGCTACTGATTTATATGCTCACACCTCTAAGAGGTAAACGGGATTGATTGTGTCCCACTATCACCTCTAACTTGCTTCTAGCCTGTGCACAATAAGCTCCTTCATGACTAATCACACCTATTTACAGGACTGATACAAGACATTTTTTTTTTCTTTTTTTCAGAAAGAGTGCCTGAAGCTCCTGAGCACACTGTGTCCGTATTGAAATGTTTCTGGGCTGTCACATCTCACTACTTCCTTAGCCCTAACGCGATCGACTGGACTGACCACAGAACCATATCGTACTCCTCTACAGAGCTCTTTTATAGTAAAATTTCAGGCCCAATTGAACCCCATTTCCCCTGGGCCATTAAATGAAAACCTGGACCTCAAGTTGATCTCAAAGTCTGGTCCATCCCTGGGCTTACAGGCACGTTAATGACAGAAATTGTACATGTCAGTACTACCAGAGAGCCCTAGGATTAAATAATGCGCGTGTAATAGTGAGATCTGAGGTCTTGGCCTTGATGTGCTAAGAACATTTGCAATACCACTTTAATGACGAAAGGAAAGAGCCAGGTCTGAGACTCTTGCCTTAGCAGACATGTCAGACCTTTCATGGGAACCATTTTTAATTGCAGCCAAAAAATGTCTATTAGTGAAGTCTCCCTTAGGCACATATTATATCCATTATAGAGGTCATACAGTTAAACTGGAATATGCCACTGAAATTATTATTTCTTGTATTATTATTATTATTATTATTATTATTATTATTATTATTATTGTTATTATTGCTTTAATTATTAGTGGTAGCAGTAATAGTAGTATATCTGTTAGTCCTATCTTGCGAAATTAGATCCCTTGTTTTGTTGGATTTTTTTTTTTATTTTTTTTATTTTTTGTTTCTTTTTAAATTGTGCACAATTCCTTTTTTCACAGATATGCTCAAAACAAAATTTTATATTTTCTTATATTCTATGTATATGGATTTTTTCACTGTTACTTTTGCATGCGAAATTTCTCAACATATTTGTTATTATAAACACTGAACAGGAAAACAAATGCTGAGAAATTCCATGACTTCTGTTCAAATTCTCACTTAGATCTTGTTATTACACCCATTATTGTGGACCAACTGGGATACACAAGATAGCATTAGCTCCAGTAGTGGTAGCAGATGGCCCATGGGGCATGTTTGCCAGATTTAAGACTTATAAAGAACTGACACACACAAATAAATTTGGACAGTGTTGCTTTAACATCTGAGAACACTATTTAACTCATCCCATCTCAGGAAGTTTTCACACTTCACACTTCATTAACCTCTAGGGCACAGATTCCCTGGGAAGTCGAGGCAGGAAAATGCTTGTCTTTTTCATATAAATCACCACCAAGTGGTAAGCTCCCAATGACAATATTTACATGCAGACAATATACCAGATAATAACTGATATTCTGGTTAGGGTGCAATTCAGTATGCTCTTTCTATGCACTCGATCACAAATTTCCATGAATATACATGCATGAATACAATATTCTGCTATTGAGAAAAGCATGCCTGCACTAATTCTAAAAAACAACTGGAATAAAGCAAAGCTTACTTGTTTGAAATATGCATATGCCAGCAACATGCAAACATGCTACATATATTTGTGTGCGTCTATGTGTGTTTTAGATGTATTATTTTTGCTTGCTGGTGATTTTGACCTGTAAGGTTTTCTTTGCAAAATTCAACATTGACTTATGTTGTTACTCAATGTTGACATTTGTTAACTAACTATAAAAAAAAAACGTAAATCTCTGCCTCAAACCACATCATTAATTTATATGAGGAAAATTAGATATAGGGGAATGTCTCCTGTTTTT
This sequence comes from Hemichromis elongatus, assembly GCA_015108515.1. Taxonomy (NCBI): domain Eukaryota; kingdom Metazoa; phylum Chordata; class Actinopteri; order Cichliformes; family Cichlidae; genus Hemichromis; species Hemichromis elongatus. Next base: position 8,199 of record VUQR01006635.1, on the reverse strand, counting down.
ACCATTAACCCTTTGTAAGCATAAAAATATTACTTAAAATTGACATTATGTTTATATTGAGAACATCTATATTGCTCCCTTCTTTCATCGCACCCATCCAGCCAATCATGGCAGATGGTAGTCCTTCCCTGAACCCAGTTCTGCGTGAGGTTTCTTCCAGTTAAAAGGGAGTTTTTCCTTCCCACTGTTGCCAAGTGCTTACTCAAAAGGTGGTCGTTTGGTTGTTGGGGTTTTCTCTCTCTGTATTATGGTAGAGTCTCTACCTTAGAGTGTAAAGCACCTTGAAGTAACTGCTGTGGTGATTTAGCGGTATCTGAAAAAAATTGAAGTTCAAAATCACAGATCTTCTATAGAGTGTCGCTGTTAAATGTTTCCCAGACATAATTCTCCTTGAGCCTGATTTTTTTTTTTCTTTAAGACTATATGGTAAACAACACAATAATAATGAGTTTTGGTTTGGGTGAGTGGCAGCATATTTGCAAAGGAGAGGAAGTAAACATACCCATTTTATTCTATATTTTTTAGGGGGTCGGGACCATTTAGCTGTTCAGTAGCTAGGTTTTCATAATTTAATGCATAATAATTACAGAAACTGTTGGCAATACAACAATGTATAACTGTTTGTTTATGCAAACTGTTATTTTTCATTTTCCTTTTTTCTTGGTTCACATCAATGTTTTGGACACGGCTTCTGTAAGCATTTGGGAGGTGTCGATTGAACAAAAACCCCCATTGCAGCTGAGGACGTCCCTCCTCCATGCTAGCTCTTCCATGCTGAAGGCAAGCTGGTTATGATTCACACTGATCCAGTGAGAAAATTCTGAGAAATTATGTGATTATTGAGCCGTGAAACCCTATACCAGGACCTCTAGAACCAAGGTTACCTAGCTGTAGTAATATGCTCACTACTATAAGTTGCAACTAGTTCCTGCTTGGACAGATAAATGACTTAAGCAGATAACGACTTTCCTCCCATCATCAGTGGGAACCAGGAACCATTGCTTGTGTATAGTAGATTTTGAGGTTTACGTAGGAGAGGTAGACTGCAAAATCAGAAAACAAGATAAGCCAAGTCAGAGCATCTTCTATGAATAAATGTAAGCAGCCTCAGAAAAAAAAAAAGCTGCTGTGTCAAAATGCTATATTTTGGTAAGCTGGAACATCCATTTACAGGCAACAGTTTAAGGAATTAAGCAAGTCTTGGTAGGTATCCTAGCAATGCACACATCCCAAATATTCATGAGAATATTAAAAGTCTTTAAAAAAAGAAGTAAAATATAGGTCCACGTTTAATCCAGAATATGATTTAATTTGGTATGTGATTTATACATCCAGAAAGTTTCCCTTTGTTTCTGTTTCTTATGTCTTTCAACATGTGGAAAATCGGATGTGGTCAGTGCCGAAAGCTTGTAATATGTAGTGTCCAACAATAAAGTAACTAACGTTGCCTGTGGAGCATTCCAGCCTACATATATGAAAAATTAGCTTTTACAATTAGTCAAATTAAGTAAACTCATTTAAAAAATAAAAATCAATAAATGTCTGGATCTATATTACACATATGAAGAGCTTTTAGACCCAGTCATGCTGTTGCTGTTTAGATGTTTGGCTGAAAATAACTGTGCACCAGTTTATATTTTAGAGCAGTAGATCTCCAAAAAGGGTGTTATATTTTTATGTATTTGGATGTTGAAACCTTTTTTTATACTAACTGCCCAGGTTTAAAGATTCCTATTGGTAGAACACCACAAAAATGTGTCATTATTTCCATTGAAAATGTTTTCAACTCACTGGCAAAGGCTTGTCTGTGTGTATGTGTGTGTGTGTTTGTTTCGTGGTTAAACATCACATTGGAGTTGGGTTTTTCGTTAGCTCATATATATCCTTTCCAAAAAGCATGTCAAACAAAAACAGCACTCCTGCCCAAATATATAATAATATAACTACTTTATTTACAACTCAATCCAGAGTGCTAACATGATCTGCTTTTTTTCCCCACCAGAGCACTTGAACAAATGTACACTTGCCAACTATGATAACTGCTAGCACACAGCCAAATCTTTCCTCAACATCAGTTGTGTGCACATGTCACAGTGACGAGATGATTGGCTCATATGTTTCCAGGTTGGCTTATTGATTGGCTCTTGTGGCATGGACGGCTGCTAGCATTACAGAATTCTCCAGGATTATTTGAGTGCCACTTTCTCTTTAAAGTTTCAGGCTTTATATTTTACCATCTTTATACTCCTACTTAGCTCATTGGTGGTACTGTAAAATCAACTCCAACTTTAAGCACTGAAAAAAAAAATCACTCTAAAGAATCTGTTCTGCAATAAAAGCTTTTTTTTTCTGACAGTTCAAGCTCTTCTATGTCTACATTACTCTACGTGTTATAAATGTAGCCACTGATCTTTTTGGAGGGTATAAAGGATCCTATTTGTTACCCCGATTGCTCTTGCGTAAATCTCACAGCGCTCTTCAGTCTGTTACTGCCCAGGACCACTTGTGAAATTCTGTACTATTAATGTTATAAAGGTCCCTTTTCATCATGAAATGAAGGTTTTCTGATGTGCTCTGCACTTTGTCTTCTGCCTCCTTGAACTGCTGTTTCAAGAGCTTCTGCTCCTGCCTCAGCTGGTTAATCATCGCTACTGGTCATCACATACTATACCAAACCTTTTAAGAAGCAAGGCTGATTGCTGTTATAGCCTGAAGTTTTTGTTATTTTTTTCAGTGTCACCCTTCCCTCTTGGATCAAGGATTGCTTTCACATCTTGTTAAACTAGAGTCAGGGCTAAGTGACAGCCCAACTCCGCCTACATCTTGTACATTGCTTTGGCGTAGCCACTAGCACATGGTGGATCCGGTGATTATGCACTGCCCCTTGATCTGGCAGGTCCTGTATCTAGCCATGAGGATTTGTTTTTAAGTAACCCAGCTCCATCAACCATTTCATGAACTTACTGTCAGTAGTGTGAACTGTGTGTTTTTTCTTTTTTTTTTATTCCGCAACCATGATTCCTACAGATTTCATTTATATACATCTATTACAAGACAGACTTTAGAATAGACTCACTTAAGGCAAGCATTTCTGTCTTAATCACAGCCTTAAGCTAACTTTAAATTAGATATTGGAGACTGACTGCAGTTAAATCAGGAATAACTACCAAGCTTTAAAGTTCAGTCTTTGTGGATTAGTTGTCATAAATGCTAAACTTGAACTATCACCTGTAACACATTATACAGTATAGCTATGGTAATATTCAATTGATCACCATCCAGATTAACTAACTTTAGTGTAAACTATTGTACACATTTGCTAAGTGAGGCTGGATTACATCACAGCTAAGACTGTATAATTATGCTTCTATTAATTCATAATAGTTATTAATATAAGATAGCCAAGAAGGTCAACGTTTTTGTCATGTCAACATTTCTTTGACAGTGCTATTTTCTTGTTAGTTTATGTGGTGAACCTGTTAAACTGTTACTTATATGTATGCATCAGTTAAAAAACCAACATTATCACTCAGTTGAGCTTATTGCAATGCATTTGGACTAGAGCATCATATTCTATAGGGTTTTCTTTAATAACAGTTTTAGTAAAGGAGCTAGCTGAAGTATATTAGAATCTTCCAAGTACATTACATACTCATGAGCACTAGTCTGCCAATTATCCTACATACTGTAAATATGGAATTGGAACCAAATAGAGGAGAAGGAATTCATTCTTTTTTGGCTATATTATTTTCATGAACTGGACTAGCAAAGAAGGTGATAATTGGTATGTATAGATGTATACATATATAGTTATATTATTGTACTGGTTCACCCGTTTTTCTTTTATAATTTGGAAACATATCAATGTTGATGCATTATTCCTGTAACTCATATGTTGGCAGGATGTTTGAAATAACACAAGCCTTCAATACAATTTTGTAGGCATATTTTTAATCAAAATACAAAATGTTCTCCTCTTAGAAACACCCTTTCTAGCCTTTATCAACTATATGTGTGCAACATTGGACTGGGCTGTCAGGTCATGTAGTTCATTCAAATATAGCTACTTTATTTATTGTGTTTTCTTTTGTGTAATTCATGCCCATAGGTCTTTGCGCTGTTACAAAAAATAACACCCTAATTAGTTTATAAAAATTGTAATCCCTTAAATATGAGTTTAACATATTTGTTGCTTAACTTTGTGTAGTTTTTGTGTTTTTTGTGTAGGCTTTACACACTTTTTTCAATTCTTACTTCTTTAGTTATTAAATACGCAGTGATTACTTTCACTGACTAGAATAAAAAACAATAAATAAATACGTTTGTACTGTGACCCACTCTTTACGTGTGTACAAACTTTACCGTACCGAGGCTACCCTGAAAAGGGGTTTGAACCAATAAATATGATTCATATCAAGATATGTCTTCTTGTTTTAGACCCACATACTCACCTAAGAGCTAGGTCAATACGCATGCCAGATTCACAGAACCTGAAGTTTTGTTTTTTCTTTCTTTAAACTATTCCTCAGTATTAAGACTGAGGAATCTTATAGGAAAAATATGAAAGCAGCATACTGTCAAACATGTTCGGCTATATCATCCAAAATTATGATACATGGTAAATTCAAGACGGCCTCTTGAAAAGAAGACACTGTCACAGTTTAAATCACAAAGCCATGTTAGAAGCATGTCTGCTGTGGTAGTCGCATAAATCCCTCTTAAACTACCATTATCTATTTTTTTCTAATATTTTCTTTGTAATATGAATTGTGAGGTTGTGTAATCCAAAAGCACAATTCAGGCCCCTTCAGATAATGAGGCCAGACAGATAGCAACAGGTGTTACTACTCTGAAAAGGCTCCTGTCACCTCTCACATACCAGGATTCAAGTGCTCTCATTGTGAAGAGGAGTCTAATATCTAATCCTTCCCTGCAGCCATTTCAAGACAATATACTCTCATAATGTAGAAATATGCAACATTTAATGAGAAAGACATAAAAAAAAAGAGAGAAAAGAGAAATTTTGTGTTATTGGACTGAAGAAACTGTCACTCCCATCCCATTCTTCAATTTTGTCTAAAAAAGATCAGTTTAACTGTTTCAGTTGTCACAGCGAAGAGAGTCTTTTGTGTTATTTTTGTGTCTTAGAGCAGAACTTGTAGGTGAGGTACATTAATGGTCGTGTTTTGTGTTTTGCAAATATTCCCATACTCCCACGTTTGCAATGCAGGAGGGAAAAAAAACACCGTGTTAAAAAAGAAACGTTGTGTAAATACAACTAATGATGAGTTTACTCATCAGGAGGAGGAGATGTGTTGAGGAAATTAAATGTGTGTTTGCAGAGTGATTTTCTTTTTTTATATGTACCATGTTAATGTTTTTGAGGAAGATCATATGGATTATATACTTAATCAGAAGGCTTTATATATTAAATAGCTCCTCTTTAGTCTTTTGCAAACAATTAAAAAAATCCATCTATACCCACTCATAGATCAACACATATATATGTAATATTTACTTTTTTAAATCTGGCTATTAAGATCTGCTATTCAGAGTGTGTAATAACTGTGGCATAGTGAAATATAGCTTCTAATATTTCATTTTATTTTATTGTGTGAAAATACTCAAGCCCAACAAAATACTTGAATGTATGCAAAATAAATAAATAAAATATTTGTTTTAAAACCTGAGTGCACATTGTTAAATGGCCAAAATGAGTAGATGATCTTAGCAAAACCGTGAAGCTCTTTAAATAATAATAATAATAATGATGATAATAATAATTCGCCAAAAAATGAGTTTACACCTGAACACCGTACCGAAATCTGAGAGTCGAAGCGTTATTAACTAAATTTTGATTAGAGGGATTTTTCGCGCAATACTCAGCCATAATTAAAATTATTTTAAGGGTTGTCCAGAAATCAATGCAGATGGTAATTTCAGGCTTATCCCAGGTATGCACAGGAAAGATAAGAATGATTAAATCCGCCGGCGCATTAATGAGTATGAGATGTAAAATAATCCTTAAAGGCATGGCAGAGTTGCTGCAGGAGAAGCCAAATGTCAAGTGCCATTTTATTTTATGGAGGATCCTTTTTAAAGGGACACGGTTTTTTCTTATCCAAACTGAGCCTTCAGAGCCTCTAAGATCTCACGCAGGAACACAAAGCGCACAAGAGTAGCCTGTACTGACAGATGGATTTGTGGGGAGAACACCATTGTCCATTTGAGTTGATTTGAGCATGAAAATTCCCTTCCCCGTCACTGTCATTGGAAAATATATTTGAGTAATATTGCCATATATATATATATATATATATATATATATATATATATATATATATATATATATATATATATATATATATA
>VUQR01006634.1:2528-38067 GCA_015108515.1 Hemichromis elongatus | reverse complement strand
CCGAGCTGTTATTTAAAGGTTTGTTTTCTTCAAATCACTCCAAGTTTCCTGTGAGTGATTGTCGAACAACTGCCCGGAGGTCCGTAGCAGGTACTTATGACTTCAGATAAGCTGAAGAGACCATTTACGACACAGCCAGAGGCAGGTGAATTTCTCTACCGGTTGCCCTCATGTAGAAGCAATGAAGTCCTTTTTTTTTTTGCTACATTTTTGTTCAAATTTTGAAAGAAATACAGAGGACCAGCAGAGTGGAAAGGCTGAGCTGTGAGAGCAATCATATTTGCAAGATAAAACTGCACGCAAAGAGGCGGTTTTGCTGATGTGATTAAAAGTAACTTTTTATCAAACTTTTTTGAAAAATAAAGAGGCTTTTATTTAGTAGATGGAACAAACAGAGAGAAAAAAAAGAAAATAGAAAGCCATTTAAAGCCATTTTACTGCCTTGCTGCAGAACAGCGATGGGCCGATCTTAATGTGAGAATCATTGATCGGCAATAAATGGTCTGGGTTCTGAAACTTTCCTCATGAGCATCTGTTCAGATAGATTCTTCTCCAGATGCTTGCATTGAGTCACGGTAAACAAAGATGCACTGATGAATTATATGAATTATATGGCATCAAGTCAAGAAAGTAAATCAAAAGTCTTTTTATTCAGCTAATTTTGGAGCATAAATGTCTGTGTCGGGTTAATGCAACGTCTCGAGAAAAAGGCATTTTTCAAGAAGACTCCACGAACAGGTGAAAAAAAAAAACGTGATTTTTTGAATTTGCTACCAGCAGTTTCAGCTGTTCCTTAATACATCCATGCACACAGTTGTTCCTGTTCCCTTTTTTTATGGGGAAAAATTCATAATAACAACAGAGATTTTGTGATTGCGTTTTCAATCTCACACCTGTACACAACAGCTCACCCTTGTCTGACAGATGTGACAGGATTCCAAATCTTCAAAAAAAATCTTGTTTTTCACTTCACGTTCGGTAAGCAAGCATTCAGGGCTCGGCCCATCTCGTGACCAAATCCGTACTCTGCAACCGTGCCCGCGAGGGCCGGGATGTCTGGAAATCAACTTCAGCTTTCTGAGCTCAAGCTACGTGGTCATGGTTCAATGCATATGGAACAAGCGAAACGCTCCTGTGGGAATGTGATCAGTAAGGCGGTGCCATCAATCAAACTAAATAAGAAAGACAGTGCAGCGGCCACAGGTCTAATTCAGGATGCGGGCAAGGGGACGCTCAATATAATCAGGTTTTGGAAAAAGCTAAAATTTTTTACCTTTTCTTTCTTTCTTTCTTTTTTTTTATCCTTACAAGTTCCTTTAATCATGATTCACCCAAACTATTGTCTTTGCTGGGCCAGTTCAGTAAAACATAATGACACACTGATATAAGTGATACGCTCTACAGTTTGTCTCCCTTCTTATTTTAATTTTTTTCCAGGTGAGTTTTCAGCATTTCAATTTGAAACACTAACAATTACCAAGCCAAACAGGTCCAATCCAACAGTTTCAGCTAAATCAGACATAAATGTCAGTCAAAGCGGCCATGTTCCTAACTCCAGTATCCAAATGGATGAGTTAGAAAAACCTTCACTTATAGTTGAAACACACCAAGGCCAGACAACATGCTGTAAAGTTGGACGTTTTAACATAAAAGCATATGGGGACTAACTCCCTCTTGGAGCCAGACAGAGGAACTGCAGTTTGTGGCACATCTGCACTGACTCACAAGTGACCTCCGGAGGTCACCTGTGAGTCGGTTCACTGTGAAACACCCAGCTTTGGAGCAGAAATGACCATTTTTACAACCTGGTTTTAATCGCTTTCGCACGTTGTCCTCCTGAGAACCTGCAAAAAGTCTGCCTTGACTTTTTAAGCATTTTACAAGTAGACTAAGAAATAGATGCAAAGGTTTTCTGTGACACGTGCAGGCATACACGGAAATACAGCATTTGAGGCAAAAACAGAGTTTGTACAGTTAAACTTTTTGTACAATTTTGTACAATTGAATTACTTTGTGAGTGAAACAGTTCATAGTTAGTGTTTAAAATGCTCCTCCATGAAGAAGGTTTAGTGCATAAGACATCCTGAAGAGTCCAGTTACCAAAAAAAGCCAAACTAAAGAGTACAGTATGAGCCCTGATCTGTTCACAGAGTATTTTCCAAGTATTGAATTATTCATTCCATTTTATTTATTTATGATGGAACGGGTAGTGACACAAAGTAACCTGTGTGTTCCCTTTGCTAGTAACTATTTCATGTTTTGACCTGTGGCCTTGTTATTGAAATATACTTTATCGTACTTGCTTGTGACTGCTGTGCTGTAAATAACCCACTAAACTCATTTGCAATTGATTGGTTAACCTGGCAGTCAACACTGGAGTCAATAACAAAGTAATCTTGAGGTCCGTTTTCTATAAGCCTAATTGTCATTAAATTAATAGACTGTGGTGTAAATGTGAGGTGGTGGTCCTTTTTCCCCTACAGATACTCAGCGGGGGACCAAAAAAATAAAATAACCTATTTCCCATTCCTCCAGGAAAAAATCAATAATTAACAGCCAGGAAGTTCCCACTGCAAGCTGTATTATTCACACAACAGGCTGGACAAAGGATCGAAATAACAGACGCCTACCTGCACACTGAAATGCTACGTGGTTATTTCATCGACAGAGAACAGACTGGGAAGAGTGTTGGCAGCTAAAATATCAGACGGATGCTGAATTACAATGACATTCTTCTCTGCTTCGGTTTGGTGCCTGCACAGCTGACAAAGGTAGGTGTGAAGCAAATTTAAGAGAAAAAAAAAAAGAAGAAGAAGAGGGAAACTTGGCAGAGAAGTTGTGCGACTTTGTGCGGAAGTGCTCCAACCACTCTGATTTTAACTGAACTTTATTTTTCTTTTTTGTTTCTTTCTTTTTTTTTTTCCTTTTTTTTTCTTTTTTTTTTGCAAAAGTAGGACAAGAACATAGGACATCAGTTCTGCCTGATTACCCTGACCATTCAAACAGAAGTGCCCACGAGATCCAAGAGAGTTATCCTGATACAAGTGGACATAATTGCCAATTTCGGCAGTGTAACAGAAAGTTATATTACCCATTATTGCTCCTAGGAAATAAATAAGAAAACTGAAATGATAGCAAAATAAAAATATTACTTTTTAAGCACTCTTGCTTACTCTGGGCCATTTTCTTTGATGTGTGTGATCAAAAGGCATAGAGCAGTGTGAAATGAGCTCTCTCAGTGAAGATGGTGGTATTGGTGTAACACAATGTGTTCATGGCCTGTGTACTCTTTGCCTTTTTGATCAGGTTAGAAGCTGTGTGCGCATGTGCGTGTGTGTGTGTGTGTGTGCGTGCAGGCAGACTGTTGCAGTCTTACCCTGTGGACTGTTATCTCTCTGTGTTCTCTCCAGCTCAAAAGCTCTCTGCCCCCACTCCTCCTCTCTCTCATCTCTCGCCCTCTCCAGCTCTTTCTCCCTCATTTCTTCGCCTTCCCAGGACACTTTGTGGGCCGGGCTATGCTCTGAGCGGCAAGCAGATGCTGAAGGGAGATTGGGTGCCACACTGCACACTGCGACGCCCCGCCTATTGACCATACCTCTGGCATTAGACATGTCTGAGAGGAAGCTGCTAATCTGCAGAGACACAAGAAAATACCCAGTATGTCAGCGTAAGGGCAAGCCAGGTGGGTACTATTCAGATACTCGAAATACAAATTAATACAGGATTTCGTGCATTATTACAAAACAAATCATTACTGAATTCTTTGTGCAATGACACACACAATCAGAAGCATGCATAAACTATCAATTGATTGCTTTTTGTAAAAACAATGCAATATTCTGTACAACCTTCCTGTTTTATATATCCAACAATTCCAATGATGCATTTGATTTTCCGCTACCATTAATCATTTCTTAATTATTGACAGACTTTCTGCATCCTGTAAGCTGATTATCTACATAATGCGGCATATGTGCTGGGAACATTACTACTATTTAATCTTGCTATATCGTCCGTGTGTTTAATTTGATATCAGAACCCAGTTCCTGCCATAAAAAACAGTTTTTATAGTTGAGCTGTGTGTGTAGCCCGTGGCTGTTTGTCCCAAAGGCTGTTTTTAACAATAGGACTAATATAAGAAATAATATTCTCTCCTTTAAATTATAAAATAAATTGAAATAAATTAAGGAAGTGCAGCATTATCAAAAGGGACCGATGAGCTGCGAGATATGATGCTCCACAAATATTGATGGATATTACTTTGGGTGGTCATTATTATAGTTTGATATTAAAACTTAAATCCTCTTACTTTAAGGCCCTCGGGGTGGTACGGCATGTAATTCCTGCTTAGCATCCACATTTGTAATGTTTTCCTAAATGATCTGAAAAAGCTATTTTTTAGATATTAGCAGGATGAGCATATTTAGATACTTAATTCGGTCAAAACATTGTCTGCTCCGGAGCAGCCAGTCTGGTGAGGGGACTATAAAGCAGACACATAAATACCATAATTAAAACATGGCTATGCACACTTTTGCACACCTGACTGCCTTCACTGGAAGTGGTCCTGTCACCACTGAGTCCTCCCGGTAGAGGGGAGTGGGCAGTCGGGCGCACCATGACCTGGGGAGGGCCCACACTGCTGCCTCCCACCTCGCCATAGGTGCTCGTGGTTGCCGGCGAGCCTGATACACGAACGGCTTTAAACTCGATCCCTTCTGCTCCCATGCCAGTCTTGTGCAGCATGTAGCTTGTTTCTGTGGAGATAGCCGAGATACCCATCCCAGTCTGAACGCCCGGGCCTGGATCTGAGTCTTTCCTGAATTTGATTTTTTTCCTAAAGACGATGAAGAGTACGAGGAGGAACATGATGACAAACGCAAGGACCCCGATGCCAATTATCTCTCCTGGTCCGACGTAAGACAGAGGCTCAGCCTGCACAACAAGAAAAGTAAAATCATACAAATATGAGCACAACTCTTTTTTTTCTAGTTGAATTTAACGAACGGTTAACTGTCTCAAAAACATCTCAGGTCATCAGTAAATACACAAATCACAAAGTTGAAAGATGAACAAGCTTTAAAAAAAACTTTAATAACGCTTAATAAAAAAGGTCCTTGTTGTCAGATGATTAACATGAACATGAAGTGCTTTTTCCATCAACCAAAAGAATTGCCAAATATACAGTGCTGTGCAAAAGTCATAAGCTACCACTCAGTTCTTTATGTTTTACTCCAAAGAAGCCAGACTTTCTTGTAGATTTTTAAAAAGTTGTCTTCTATTGAGCTTTCTCTAAGTCTTTTAAACTTATTAGCTTTCACTCCTTTTAAGTCGAGTCCTTGTCCCTGACCATATTCGGAGGAATGTTTTTTTTTCTTAAGCCACTTAACACTTACCTGTGAATCATTCAAGCATAAAAAAGACACCTTACTCAAAGGATGAACTATTACCATGCCTACATATAACAGAAAACCTAGTGAAGAATCAATTTTAAATTAAATTTTAGGCATTTTTTCCTCGCATTCTTGTTATAAAAACACATCATTTGTTCCCATTTGTTCAGACCAACCTACAGAAAATGCACAGTAAAAAATAAATAAATATGTCCGTCCATCCGTCCGTACATACGTACATACATACATGCATGCATACATACATATATATATATAAATATATATATATATACAGGAAGTTGGACAAGTGAATGACAAAAGAATAAATATCTACAACAGTATCTGACACAGGGGAAAGATTAAAAATGACCTAACACACGACCTGAGAGGAACATAGTGAAGTTAGTTAACCTCCAAAATGTTAAATACTATCAAAAGGGGCTTCTATGAAACCCTGGACTATTTTTAAATGTCTGTATTAACTCTAAACATAAGAATAATTAGAACCTAGCTACATCTAAGATGCTAATTAGCCTTTTAAAATGGTTATCACAGAGACACTGACGAAGTCTTACCAATATTTAAGTAAATCAAATTTTGTTTGCTGAAAAATGCATCATCCGAAGCTGGGTATATTTACAACTCTTATGCACTCACTACTCACAGCACATTTTATAGTCTTCCAATTTGGAGGGAGTGATTGAGCTCACAGCTTTTTTCTTTTAATGCAATGCGTGATGAATAAGTTTCGGCAATAAAAACACACATTATCTCTAATGCATGCACTCAATGAAAAAAAAAACCCTCAAACAAACAAACAAAAACAAAGAACAAAGTTAACATAAATTAGTTGTAAAAGCTTAGTAGATTTTGTCAACTCTTCTGCAGTCCTCCAGGGATTAATGAAGGCACCTTCCTTCTTATAATGTGCCACATTAATTGGGTTTGCAGTCTCACTATAAGGTATATGGCACAATAAATTGAAGAGCATAACAACTTCAAATAGAAACAGCAATTTAGGCATTACTACACTCTCATTTATCTACTATGGGGACAAAGATACCAAGCTGGTGAATAAGCCTTCCAGGGGGCTGCTGTAAACTCAAAATTCCCAACAGTTTCACTGTGCATGCCAAGTCCAATTAGGTGCGAGCTGAATGCACAAAAAAGCAATTCGAGGAGCTTTTTCGATTATTTTTTCATTTATTCCGTAACATCTACAGGAATCCAATTCCAAGCGTCGCTCATACACTACCTGTGTGTCATCCCCAGGATCACCAGGTGTCAGATCATCACACAGCTGACCCTCGTACCCTTCTGAGCAGTTACAGTAGAATGACCCGAATGTGTTCACACACTCTCCTCCATTTCTGCACGCTTCCTCGTCACACTCGTTGACATCCTCGTCACATCTATGGCAGCACAAATGAGTAAGTAAACCTTCCATGGAGGGGCAGGGGTTGAACATGATGTGTATCGAAGTTTAAAAAAAAGGAAGGATGCAAGCGTGACAGTGAGTTAAAACATTTAAAACTTCTTTTCCCAAATGTTGGGAAGATTCCCTATTATTTATATTTACACGGTTCTGATTTAAAGAATTATGCATGAATGCAAAAAACATGAACATAGAGACTCCCGCTGAAGAAGCAAATTCCAGCTGAACATCATAAAAGTAATTTTACTGCAGACACATACATGCTCATCTCAGCTTGTCATTTCAAGCATGGTGTCCTGCTGTGAAGCGGATAGAAGATACATACAATTCTCTTTTCAATTATTTTCTCTTTGATGGGATTTTCAAAACATTTTGCAAGTCTGATGGAAGAAGGAGAATTTTCCAGAAAGCTTCATGGCAGAACTTTCCAAACTTTTGCTTTTAAATGATAAAAGTGCAGGTCACAGCTTAGTCATTAATTATAAACACTATACTCATTAAGGCCTTGATGTGCTGGCCAGTGATATCCTCTCATTATTAATTTAAATGATGAATACTTTATCCCATAATTAAAAAACTTAATGAAGTTGTCTCACTTTAGTTTTAATAACCTACAAAACAGATCAGTAATAATGAGAAAATTTCAAAAAACGTGGATTTTTCAATAGTGAAGTATTATATTGTATTTTTTTTTTTTTTTGTAATTCAAATATTTTAGTGTTGGAGGGAAAAAAAACAACTTCACAGCCAATTGAATTCAACAGCTATTTGGTTGTTGTGGTTTCAACCTGTGTTTAACGTGAATTATTAATGATATGAACAATCTGGTGCCTGAAAAAACAATGACATTTTTACATAGTTTTATTAGTGTAAGGATAATTGAATGTAAGTTAATCAAAGGAATTTTTAAAATCCTCGTCAAAAGCATTAAAAAAAAGCCAAAAACAAAACAACCGTGGGAGAAAACTGCCCTCTGCTGGTGGTTCTGCGGAGCAGCCGTGTGAGCAGAGAGGTTATTTCAAAGGCAATTACTAAGCTGTAATTAAGAAGACAGCTAGAGAATGATTATAGGCTTTTCAACTAAAATTATGCAGAATTAAATCAGAACCCCTAATTCTCCCCCCCACAATAACATCTAATGCAGGCTAATTAATGGGATTTTACGTCCAGCACATGCTCTTTCATGTTTTCACTGAGACGGGGGGAGATACAGATGTTGAGTATCTTAATAATCAGCACCGTACGGCACTCATTGTTTACATACTTTCTAAACAGGACGCAGCATTTGTCAACACTGCTGTTACAGCTGCTTATTAAGGCTAGAAAGTGTGAGGGATTCCAGGCTATTATATCTTACATAAGTCCCCCGAGTCCAGTAGGACAGCCACAGAGGAATGCGCTGCCTACAGGCTTGCAGTCTCCACCATTCTGGCAGGGGTTTGGCATGCAGGACGTCAGTTCAATTTCACAGCGCCCCCCGGTGAATCCGACACTGCAAGTGCACATAAAACCTGTGGAAGAGACATTTTAAAGGTTGAATAACAATATCTGAAAATGTAAACTAATATCAGCTATTGTGCGTGATACTCATAAATGATAATGATGAATGATACAACAACAAGTTATCGAAATAAAATAATCAAAAATAGTAAAAACGGAGTAAAAATAAAGTAATGAGTGTGTCCCACAGCAGGGCGCACACACGTGATCGTCTGTTTGGATATATACACGCACCTCCGGAGGGAAGGCTACTACAGATTGCTCCGTTGAGGCAGGGCTGACTGACGCATGGATCTGGATAAAGCACGCAGCCCAGTTTGACCTCGCTGAGCCCTGCTATCTCAGCATAACGGCTCCTTTTATTCTGGAGTGGCAGCTCATTTCCGTTCAGCATCAGCGAGCCCAGGCACCCCTGGAAGCCGTCCTGAGCTCTCGGAGGGCCCCTTACGCCACGCTCTCCAAGCCCTGGCCCTCCCTGGCTTCTTCCTGACCCAGTGCCTGGCCTATCACTTTGCCCATTTAGTGGCCTGACTTGGGCCCCAAAGAAAAATGATGAATCTGGAGCCAAAGGCCAAAGACGAACCGGGGCTCTGGCTGCCCGGCGACGTTCCACATAGCTGTCATCCAATGACAGGAGAGTGTAGTTCATAGTCAGCTCCAAAGTAACTGCATGCCACAGGCCATCGTTGATTGGTCTGCCAGAGATACCCATAATGCCAAGGGTGTTGTCACAGTCCAACTGAAACCAGAGTCGACCTCCTTCAATCTGTGGAAGGAAAGAAAATTTATATCTTCTAAATAACACCTGATGATGTTTTTTAAAAAATATTTACAGAGAAACTTGTAAACTGGAAATAAGCAGCCGGTGTTTTGCATGAGCCCAAAAAAAGCATAGCCCTGTAACCTTTACCTTAAGCATGGTGCAGGGGTTAACCCGGGTGAACATAATGACTCCTCTTCTCTGAAGTGTTCTGATCCTGAGGCCGAGCTTCATCTCTCCACTCTGGCCACTCACTGTCACTCTGTACTTGATGTAGCTGTTTCCAGAGAAACTCAGCGAGGTCTGGCCTGCACATTTGTAACACACAGACAGAGAGGTGGGAAAACTTTCAGCTCACGCTAAAACCACAAAAAAGCTGATAATAAAATACACTGCAAATATACACATCAAGGTAAATCAGAAACACAGAAGTTACACAAACTACAGGCGTGCCAAAACACACCTGCACAGTCATCTAGTCTCTCGGGCTGACATTGGCAGACAGATGGCGCAGTAGGACCAGAACGCACACACTGCATATCAGCTGGACAGGATTGACCTTCACAGAGCTCCACGGGGGTGGGGCATGTCCCTCCTGTTTGAAAAGGGGCAGAAATATAAATATTAATTGTCATCATGTGAAAAGCCTTCAGTTTCATATTATTCTTTCATGAATTTATTTACATTTTTGTTTGCAAGTTCAAAAATGAGTGTGTAGTACAAACCGGGACAGGTGCATGTCTCTTTGCAGCTGAACGTAGGTGACACCAGGCTGACCCTCTCTGTGCTGTAGGTGACAGGCGAGCTCCCATCCATCACAAGTGTGTTTTCACACACTCTATCCCCACACTCCAGCTCACCAGAACAAGCGCTGCTCACCACCGCAGCCCCAGCTAGCACACCTCGAATCTGACCCTGTGCTGCCCCCTCCTCCAGCTTTGCAGACAGCTCTCGCTGGGAGTAGAATGCACCCATGCGTCCACTGCCCGGCGTTTCTGGCCTCTCCATGGCTAGAAGCAGTTCCACATCTGACGTCCCCATCACTGGCTGCACGCCGAGTATGTGAAGAGGATCCTGTTGCCCCGGTGACCATTTCAATCCACCTAGTCCCCGTAACGTTAGCTTAACCTGACTAAGGTAGCGACTAAGTAAGTCCTCTGGTGACAGCAAGTTGAATCGCAAGGTCAGAGCACTACGCAGCATGACATCTGTCACTTGTTCGACCTGGATGGAAACGTCAGCTATCACAGCAAAACGTCCATCGCTCACTGTCGCGTTCATCTGGTACCTGAGTAAAGACGAGAAAACATGCTGAATTGTTACACCAAATAGTTCTCCTTTTTTCCGCATCAGTGTTTTGTTTTCCTGTGTTTTTGTGTGGTCGAGCGTTCACCTGCCAGGTTCCAGGCCTGGCAGCGCTACAATGCTGCCATCCTGTCTGTTGACCTTAAACATGCTCTTGGGCTGGGGCTTCTGGGTAAATGACAAAACGTCACTCAGGTCACGGTCAGTGGCAGAGATCCGACCGATCGGGCCACCTGGAAAGGTATCCGTGACCATGACGATGAAGATCTCCAGAGGGGAGACAGTGGGCTTGTACTGACTGTTCCCAATGACCCTCAGAAATACCCAGGAAGAGGAGGAGAGACTAGGCTTGCCAGAATCAGTTGCCTGAGAGAGAAAAAGTTATTTTAAAAAGTTATAATGAGAGTTAATAAAAAGCAAAGTTCTACAGTAATATTAAGGTCATGCTTCAGTGGGTTGAATTTATAAGTTCTCCATAAAAGAAAAATCTTCGTATTAAAAAGGCTACTTTATAAACCCAAGACCCGACCCTTATATTTGTCAAGAAAAGTTTCTCACCTGGATTTCAAGAGTGAATTCTCTGGGGGCTTCGGGGCCAAACGCACGGTTAGACCTCAGAGACCCAGTCTGGTCCAAGGAGAAAAAGTTTCCCTCATTTCCTGACTTGATCCGAAACTCAAAGGGAGGACCGTTTTTAGGGGAGTCTTCATCGCTGACTGATAACTGGAGCAGGGTGGTGCCAGCAGCTTGGTTTAGCTGGAAGTAAGAAAGTGAAGTTGAGACAACATAATTCATAATCATATAAATATAGACAGCAAACACGCTCAAACGTACCTGTATGACCACCGTGGAGTTGGGAGGACTGAAACCTGGGGGGTTATCGTTAACGTCAGAGATATCGATGTTGATTGTGACGGTGGAGGACATCGCAGGAGAGCCACTGTCAAACGCTTGTACCGACAACGAGTACCTGGACACCTAGAAGAGAATGTGGTTGCCATATCTGTATGTACATCAGGCAGTGGCAAGCACTCTTATGCTTGCATAATATGATATTTCATTGAGTGTTGACCTTGATGGGACCTGGTATTTTCTGTCCTGACTGCGCTCACGAACCAGAAAATTACAATTGATTGTTTATGAGACTTTGTACTTAAACATGCATCCTTACAAGTTCTCTGTCAAGCTTCTTGTTGACTTTGAGAAGTCCTGCTACAGGGTCAATCCAGAAGTAGTTGCTCCGGTCACCTTTCAGGATAGAGTACGTGATACGCCCATTCACTTGGCTGTCCAGATCTTCAGCCACTACCTAAAAAACAGACAGAAAGAAAATGACTGAAAAAACGACAGAGCAGGTTTATGTCAATTTTTTAAACTATGGAGAACAAATCAAGATTAAGGGCCTGATTTCCTTGGGGTCAAATGCAAACTGCTTAAAGAACAGAGAGAACGAAGGGATGACTATGTTGACTTTGGACCTTATCCTGAAAATAATCAGGATGGACATCAACATGATCAATGTTGATTAACATTAATAAAAAGCAACATAACTATCCATTCTTCTCCACTTATCCAAATCAGGGTTTTATTACGCTGATATTAATTTCAGGACCTCGGACAGCGCACGGGGTTGTTACAGGGTCAGGAAATATGAGCTGTGCCCTAACACTTAACTGTTTTAAGTGGGAGATCTACATGAACTCAGCTGTGTGCACTTTGACAATATGTGAGCTATGGATCACAGATATACACACAAGAGTCATCCACAAAATCGAAAATATGACGGTACTGTTAAACAGCACCAGTTGAATTTGACCACTTGAATCAATTACTGAAGCCTGTTTCCAATACAATGACTCTTTATTGCAACGATAGGCTATTTTGTCCCATTTAGTAAATCTGGCCTTAAGTCTTACCCTGGTAACCGTCTGCCCAACAGATGCATCCTCGCTGACCAGTAAATTGTAGATGTCCTGACTGAAGGCTGGAGCGTTGTCATTGACATCCATAAGTTCAATGGTTACCATTGTAGCTGTGCTAAGAGGAGGGTTGCCGTTGTCCCAGGCCTCGATGGTGAGGTAGTAGTCCTTACACACCTCAAAGTCCAAATCATCAGCCACTGAAATAGAACCTTAACACACATATCAGTAGATATTCAGTTTAAAAAAATCTCCGCCTTTAAATTTCACAATGACGTGACAGGAGCCACACGCAGGGACATCCACTCACCCCATTTCCTGTCTATGGTGAACTTTCCTAACTCATTACCCGACCGGATGTTGTACGTGATCTCGGCATTAGGTCCGATGTCAGCGCTTGTTGCCAGGACCCGCACCACCTCGGTTCCCACGGCTACATCCTCGGGGACAGTTACGGCATAGTCTCTTCTCTGGAAGACTGGAGCATTGTCATTCACATCCAGCACTAAAATGGTCAAATCAACCTGAGGAAGACACATGAAACTGTAAAACAGCACCTAACCACTTTACTGCACTGCTTCCAGCGCTGATAGTTCAGTTTCACCAAAAGGCAGAAGGGACCACAAGCACATACGGACGTTGTACAGAAAAATGTGCTTTAGTAATAAAACATAAGCTGAGGCAAAAGCCCACTAAAATCCTTCACTGTCATAGGGTGACAGAGTTTGGTGGCTACTAGATGAATGCTGTTTTCACTCTATACACTATAGAGTCATAGGTTCCACTAGTTTTGCTTTTATCATTGAGCCCATGACAAGCATCTACTACAACTAACAACAAAACAACTACTCCCTGTGTATATTTGTAATAATAGTGACACCTACTCCTAAAAATAATGCTATTTCCTGTCAGCATTTATGGTCAACGAATAAGTAAAATTAAAGTTTTCTTCTAAAATAAAACAAAGCTTACTTTTAAATTGCAGCTGTAAGAGACGACAGTTTCAGACTTGCCACATATCTGTTTCCGACCTTTTCTGCACCGTTTCTCTCTGTAACTGCGTTGTTTTTTTCCTGTTCCACACGCTTCACGAGCTATCTTAATTAAAATCTAATCGGGGCTTTATCTAATCTCATCAAGAATCATTTGTTATTCCCTTGATATTTATTCAGATTTACCTAAAAAACAAGCTTATATAAATGCTGCAAACACTGTTACAAATGTCAGTTCTGTTCAAAAGTGCAGTTTTTTTATTGATTTTATTCTTTCAATTATTAATTTATTTCAGAATAAGTGGCCTTTTTGTATCAGGGTCATCAGGGTGTAAATATTTCCTACAGTCGACAAAATCAAGGCTGAATCTGGGTCACTTGGACTACCCACCAACCTGTGAGGACAGTGCCCCCTGTTGTCCAGCTCGATCAGTGGCCTGCACACGAACACGATAGGAGTCCCGGCTCTCTCTGTCCAGAGACTTCTCCAGAACTACTACTCCAGTTACCGGGTCAATGGAGAAGAAGCCATTCACTGAGTCCATCAGAGAATACAGCACCGTACGGTTGAGACCTGGAAACAACGGGCAGTTTTTCATACTAACTGTTCACAATATATTTTACATTGTGTGTCTTGGTTCATAATGTTGCTCGGACATTAAAATGGTACATTATTTTAAAATAATATAGAGCTTAAAACTTTCTGAACTCCTCATCACTGCCTGACGTTACTCATCTAACAGCATAGCCATACAGCAGCTTACCTTCATCTGGGTCGCTGGCTTGTAGACGGGTGAGCAGAGCCTTGGGCGAAGCATTCTCGTACACGCTCGCCAGGTAGTGAGTGGATGAGAAGAGGGGGGCATTGTCATTGACATCTAACACTTTGAGAAAAATATCAGCGCGACAGAACAGGCCTCCCCCGTCAGTAGCCTGGGCGATGAGTTTGTAGCTGGGGGCCAACTCTCGGTCCATCACAATGGCTGTACGCAACTCACCTAAGGGCATGAATGGAGAGGTATAAAAAGGGATTTGTGAAGTTTTTTTGTTTGCTTTTCTTACAAACCAGCATGAAATTAAATATTTAAATGTACCGGTGTTTGCATCCATGTAGAAATCTTCAACCCCAATGCCAAACAGCGAATACTGGATCTCAGCACTGGAGCCTGAGTCAGCATCTGTTGCGCCCACTCTCAGAATGCCCTTGTTAATGGGAATGTCCTCAGGAAAAGAAGTGCTATACACGGCCTGTGATAACACAAAAGCATACCCAGAAATTAAAGTGCACAGTAATAGTAAGACTAACTATTCCAGCTAACAGAACAATGACTGACTGGAAAAGAGCTTAGTGGCCTCACAATTTCATCAAACACAGACCAGCAACGACAACGCCAATGCAGCTCATCCCACCCTGCTCTGTTGGCTCCGTTGAATCTTCCAATTTTCACATTTAAAATATTTAAAGGTGAAACACCTGGTAACTGATGACCAGTCAAAGGTTTGAAAAAATGCCAAGAATTTGTTTTATATCATCTTCGTAATTTAGGCTGTTTGTTGCACAAAATTAAAATTCAAAGCATTAAATTCGTGAATTTCTAACGTTTAAAGCCCGATTAATCACTTAACAAAAACAAAACAAAAAAACGAGCACTACTAAAGAAAAAATGCCATAACCAATATTACCAGTACCACTCTTCTTATGTAAAAAAAAAAAGAAACATTAGAAAAGATGCCCAAACAGCAGTTAGAGTTCATTCTGCGAGTGTCATTTTGATCCAGCTGTTGCTGTTCGCCATGTAACATCAGACTAACCACTTTGTTGACTCGTGCGAGAAGGAAAAAAAAAAAAAGACTATCAGAGAAGAACAGGGATCATTTCAAGGAGTTTAGAGTTTTCAGGGAAAAAGAAAGTTTCTCAACTAATTATGTGAAACTGAAGAACTGCAGAATTTTACAAAATGAAAGGAGAGCCTCAGAAGACTTCACAGTCCAATTACTCTCTCATTTCACAAAGATTTTCCTCTCCTAGATCGTCTTTTTCAGACTAACTCTAAATGTAGGCTGAATGTTGCAGTTGCAAGGTAGGAAGTAGCACAAGGGACTGAACTTAATGGGTTTTATGATGATTACTGTCTTTTATTTGTGTAAATTCTCAAACTTGTGTAATTCAAAGAGAACTATTCATCGGTTTTGTACGCTATTAGATTAAGACTGCATTATGCACTCCATAAAAGCACTATGTAAATGTCAGTTTATACATAAATTACAACACTTGGCCTGAAATATAATACAAAGAGTATTTGGCTGAATTAATTTGCAGCGAGTTTGTACTTTGATGCAGTTTAGAACAAAGTAAAGATATTTCAAGTGAGCAAATCCAGTTTTACTAGTGAAACCACAGACTTTTTTTTTCTTTACTAAGTCATGAATATGCAGATTTGAACATTATTCAGCACAGCTGAATATTCAGAGCTAAGCCACCGTTAAGATTACCCAAAAGAAAGTTCATCATTGGGGGAACTGGGAATCTGCACTAATCTTGACACTCTCACTGGGATTGAAAAAGAAAACATTTTAAATGAGATTTGAAATGATTAAAAATTCCTACTTTGATAAACACCTTTTTTTCCCCCATTCAGTTCACAAACACAATTCTCTATCTTACCTTGTGACTAATAAGCATACATGAGTGCATGCATGGTCACAAGCAATGCATTTTCTCTGTTTATAGACAGAAAATTAACTGGAATATGGAGACAAACAGCAAATAGAGCCAATTACTCTGCAATGCTCTATACATTCCACAAGCTGCTCTCGCTTTACTTTGCATACTGTATTTTCATTTTGCACACTTCCATTTGTCTTTATCCCTGACCTGGTTGCAGATGGGTCTGTTGTCATTTGCATCCATGACTGTAACCTCCACTGCGGTGTGAGCGACATAAAGGCCATCGCTGGCAGTGATGTTGAGCAGGTACCAGTCCTGCTGCTCGCGATCCAGCAGGCCACTCACATAAACCTTCCACTCCCCCTGCACAAGGGCCAGGCCAAACACTCCCCGTGGATTTCCCCCTGGAGATCATACAGATGAGAATTAAAGCTCTGACACAAAAAAGTGAAGAAAGGAGTACAGATGTATTGTATTAAATGTAAACAAACTGCGACTCATTACTCATTCTGAAGATGAATGGGAACAAGATCCTCTCCAGCTGCACATAAAAAATGATGCAGGCACCCTTTGGCGCAATCAATAACCATCTTCATAATGTAAACCCCGCGGGTAGGGCAGCGGCCGTGGCCCTTCAAAGCTTAAAAGTTCGACCTTTTATGACACTTTCACTTGGCCGATCTGTTTTTTTTTTTAAATGCCAGAAAACAAGGACAAAATACATCATCCACAATCATTACCACGCAGTGTGTTGTGAATGGATGTGCTCTTACTCATTATCAAGGTCAGCGTTTTGATGGAGAGGCCGAGCAATGCTTTTTTATTATTTTCTTTAAAAAAAAAAAAAAAAAAAGCAAACGCATAACGTAATGGGTAAGGCTGCGAAAGAGAATGATCGATTCATCAAGTGCATTTCATTAGAAGCACCTGCCTGATAATTCTATCCATCAGCCACGAGCCCGTCCCAGCTGTCACAGTGCAAAAACTTTTCTCTACACATGAGTGTAGATTAAGGATTTCTACAAAGCATTTTCATCTCATAGTGTAATGGGTACTTTGTAATATTAAAATGACTAAAGGAAAGCTGTTTTGAGCATATGAGTTCAAATGAATTTATAACTTGACCTTTGGAACAGAAACCTTGTTAGACTAATAAACGATTTTTATGCAACACAGCCTCATCTTGTTGCAAGACAGATAGTTACTGCAGCACAGACTGTGCGGTCTGTTGGTTGTCTCAGTGTCCTCACCGGTGATGCAAAAGCTGACAAGGCGGTTTTGATCCGTGCCATCTCGATCTTTGGTTTTCAGAACGGCCACCACCTCACCGAGGGGATCGCTCTCCTTTACGGCACCTCGGTACAGCTCCCTCTCAAACAGCGGCGGGTTGTCATTGACGTCTGACACTGTGATGGTCACCACTGTGGTGGAGGAGAGAGGCAGTAACTCGGCCAGATCCGACGCTACTACTTCAAAGCTGTAGCTGGAGCAGGCCTCGTGGTCCAGCTGAGTCACTGTGGTGATCCAACCTGTTTTACTGTCAATGGCAAAGATAGAAGTGGTAGACACAGGCCCGGAGAAGGAGGTGGCGTCCCTTGTCAAGTCTAGATTGTAGGTGAGCAGAGGACCAAGGCTGTAGGTTACCTGCGATTCAAATAGAAGATACGTAGCAGCGTATGTAGCTCTCTGAATTAAAAAAATGCTTGTTTCAAATTATCGCGAACAGAGTTTAACCTGACTGCCACACACCTGCCCATTAGAGCCCCAGTCTGGATCGAGAGCACGCACTTGGACCACTCTGGTCCCCACAGGCATCCCCTCCATCACTGTGGCTACATAGGTGCTGGTCTCAAACAGCGGCTTGTTGTCATTGACATCTAGGATCTATAAAACAATAAATCTGCTTTAGTTGAACAAAGTCTATTTGAAAAGACAGCACAGTTACCTCTTCCTTGCTATTTTAGTTAATTTAATACATAATTCTGCAATTATTTCAGAAAATCCATAATTACATATGCAGGTTTCCCTTTTCAACTGAATAACAGAAAGCAAATGCTATCCTTCTGTAGTGTAGTGTATTGTGGTACCAACCTTAACCTCCAGGTCTACAGTGGAGACTGACTCAATCAGGTCTCGTCTTGTTGTTGCTGCAACTTTGAAGCGAAAGATGCTGACCTCTTCATAGTCTAGCGGTTTAACCAGACGGATGAGACCGCTCTCCTTCTCCACCAGGAAAGTTCCCTCCTGGTTGCTGTCAAGCGTCTCCCCTGCGATTGCACTAAAGAAGCCGGTCTGTC
Organism: Hemichromis elongatus; assembly: GCA_015108515.1. Classification (NCBI taxonomy): domain Eukaryota; kingdom Metazoa; phylum Chordata; class Actinopteri; order Cichliformes; family Cichlidae; genus Hemichromis; species Hemichromis elongatus. Next base: position 19,798 of record VUQR01006634.1, on the reverse strand, counting down.
CAGCGCCCATGTACACAGACCCCAGGGCAGTTCCTACTGCTGTGTCCTCAGGGATGGTGAAGGAGTACTGAGGCTGGCTGAACGAGGGAACAAATGCATCTGGAGGGACTACGTGGATGAAGGCGGACACCAGGGAGTGCTTAGCCGGAGAACCACCGTCTGTGGCTTTGACAAAGAAGGACAGCACGGTGCCCTGGAGGTGGTCCACTGTGCTTTTGGTCATCATCCATCCACTGTCTGGCTCCACCTGAGCACCAGCGAAATCACAAACTTGGGATTTTTTTTTAAAACTGTTGACATTTTTAGTTATGTGTTTAATTCCAAACCACCAGAGTTTTTGCTATTTTTATAAAATTTTGATTAACATTAATAAAATACAAGTACAACTTCACAGGCTTTATGTTCACAAACTGAACCTCAAAGCACTTTGAGCTTCACCTCGACATACAGTGTTTATACTTTGCAGCTATATTCCTTTAATCCCATGGTGTTTCGCTTTATTTATAGCCCACATTTATTTAAATGTATTTGTATTATCAAAATTGACCAAAGCATCAACCCTAATGCAGCATCATTTTAATTAGATGAGTAATCTACAGCAAACAGATGGCTTTTAATCCCCTGAAATGGGGAGGGTGGGTCATGTGAAAACATTCCTTAATTGAAAATCAATTGAATTTGTGCTTTAACGAATTTTAAATCAGTTTGTTGCGGTTTGCACGTGGTTGCATTTTTATGTTGTTTTATGTGTTCGGTAGATAATAACCCACGGGATAACTTTTTTACAAAGGCCGGTCAAAAAGAAGTTGAAAAGCAACATGCACTGACCTCCAGAACATCGACCAGAGACAGGCGTGCCTCACTGTACAGAGAGTATGTGATCCTTCCATTAGACCCAGCATCTGGGTCAGTGGCCTGGATCTGAGTGACAAGAGAACCTTTGGCAACATTTGCTTTAATGCTCATACGATACTCCACTGCTCTGAACCGGGGGGCGTTGTCGTTCTCATCTGCGAGAACCACCCGTACGGTGCAAAATGATACACGGCCTGGAAAATAAAAACACACATATGTTTTTTAAACATGCAAAAATGATACAGATTAGTGCTGGGTATTGTCACTGATTTCTATAACTGATTTATTTCTAATTCACAAGGTCTTGACAGTCAGAAATGATCATGATCATCAATACATATCCATATTTTTAAATCTATGTAGGCTATGAAAACAAAGCTGACAGACTTCATCACAGGTGAGAGAGCGTCACAGCAGATGCCTTTGTGTCAAAATACAGAAAAACATGAAGGAGATTTTCCTGCACTGGCTTTTTATAGGAGATAACTGCCTTTTTTGTGTTTTGCAATTTGACAAAATTTGTAAAAGTTTAAATTCATTCAGTATTGAACAGCAGAAATGAGGCCTTCTTGCCGGATACCATTTTTGAAAAAAGCATAAAAAACAGCAGGCGACAGCTTTGAAAGCAAACGGTAGACTGGTGCGTAATAAGCAAGCGAATAATGCAGAAAACAGAGATTTTTGATGGTAAACTGTTCTTGAAGTACACTGAGAGAGAAAGAGAGCTGTGCAGGAAGTGTGATTTTATCGTAGTGGAAGCAAAACTGCCAAAATAAAAGGGAATTAATGACAATGTTTATCATATTTAAACCGTGGTTTTGATCTTCTTTCGCTGCTGGTTCAGCGGATTTTGAGTGTGACGAAACCTGCAGCCTCAGAATCGGCGAGATGTCGGCTTATTCAATCTACAATCAATTTGAACAGGGGAAAAGTTTAAAATTACAAGTTTAGAGATGACTTTTATCTTTTGAATTCTTATATCTTATAAGTCTTATATGTTCCAATCACTAGTCAGGGACATGAGTCTGTACCAGTGACCAGCGGGTTAGTCTCCCAATTTCTGATTAAGCATCTGTGTATTACATGGATGCACAACAGGAAAAAAGTCTATACACCTGCGATGCAACATGCTAACGCATGGTTAGCATAAAAGTTCCTGAGTGTGAATGATGGCACAAAGTTCACCAGAACAATCTGCAGGGGCAGAGGAAGCTAATGCAGGAAATTTGAAGGCTAAAGCTATTCAGGTGTCAGAGGGCAGCAGCGTCGGTAAGAGCAATGAGCTCAAAGCAGTTACCAGGAAAGTTGTGGAGTAGAAAAAGAGAAATGGTTGATTTCCTGTTATTCTTCTTATTTATAATTCCTGTAATTATAAAGATGCTGGGAAATGGTGATGTAAGTAATCAGCATTTGTTCTGTTACATAAATCTGTTGTAACTTCTTATTATTTGATAAGGGAAACTACACATGGTGTAGGTGGGTGTACAGCAGCTCAATTTCAGTGAATTATTTATAACTCTTTCCAGTAGCAGAGCACTTTATTTTCAGTTATTTCAGTGAAAACAGTTTGGGGTAAAACTGTAGGGTCTAATAAGTTATTAAATAACTTTTTAAATAAAATATTTTGTGTTGATGAAAAGTTGATTTTTAATTTTGTATGCCATCAGTTACCTCCACCATCCAGGGCCATCACCGTTAGCACCATGTCCTTGTTGAAAGGATTTTCTCGGTCTAATTTCTGAACAGTGGATATCACCCCATCTGCATCGATGGTGAACTGGGTTTTCCCGAGGTCGTTGATGAACGAGTAGGTGATCTGACCGTACAGTCCAGAGTCCTCATCTGTTGCGCGGACCTGCGTGTCGACACATAAATTCATCAATATTCCTCGATCTGTGGTTTCATATTCATTAATTGTGCTTCAGTGCACTGAAAAAGTGAAATTACCTGAATGACCTTTGACCCTTCCGGTGCATTTTCCTGGACCTCAGCCAAGTAGAACCTCTGGCTAAATACTGGGCTGTACAGGTTAGCTCCCAGGACACGTACAATCACCTGTGAATCACCATCGCATCATCACTCCATCATCATCATCATCCTCCTCGCTGTCTGCTGACATGTTGCTGTTGCCGTCCCAATAAACATCACTGGCTGATTTGTCAAACACGATCAAATCAAAAAGGCACAGCAGTAGCGGGAGCACCAGGCTTGTGAATAATTAGTTACTGATTTAAATTACACACGAGCCACAGACACTGACACCTCCGTGAGGAACTGCTGCACACATATTTCATGCATGTCACAAGAAGAACTTTAAGAATGGGTTGATGTGTTATTGCAACAGAAATGTATGATATATGACCCAACCTCCCCCCCACTCAAATGTCCCATTTGTAATTACCACTAAGAGACAGATGTGAGTATTTTTTCCAGCTGGCAGCTTATCCTCAAAGTAAATCTGATACGGCGAGACATTAACCTCCCACTGTGGAGCTGGCAGTTGTGAGAAACAGCAGTTACACTGAGCAGCAGCGAAGGTTGGTAATAATTTTGACAGGCCGGTGAAGAAGGTCAGCCCACTTTCTGTGTATAAGGACTACTGAGACCTAAAAAAAGACCAAATCGGCTGACAGAACTAATACGTAACTGCCAAAAGTTGTCTCACCTGAGCAGTGCTGGTGAAGACTCCATCCGACACAGACACATTGAGTTGATAGGAGAGTTTCATGCCTTGTCTCCTCTTGTTAGACAGACGAAGCACCCCCGTATCTGGCTCCATCATAAAAGTCATTTTCTCATTTCCTGAGAGAATACTGTACCTGAAGGCAGAGGAAGAAGAGAGAGCTTGTGTTGCTTACGGTCTACAAAGTTATTTTGCTCAAGAGGTGCTGCAAATTACAAGTGTCTACTTTCCTTGAGGGGTGCTGAGCCAAAACTGCTTGAGAAAAATCAAAATAAAACCTAGTGTGAAACTGAACCAGGATTACTGGGATTTTAGTAAACCAAAACACAGCGCTGTGCTTTTCGAGAGGTGGCAATCTGAGAAATAAAGAGGATTTTCATCTAGGTTCAAGGGTAAATCAATTCTACAGAGAAAACACAGAATCTGTGACTTCTCAAAGCATCTTTTTCCTTACCTCAGCCTACTGGCATCACAAATGTCAGCATCTGATGCCTGAACACAAGTCACAAAGTGTCCTCTGGGAGCCAGCTCGCTGACAAAGGCCTCGTACAGCATTTGGCTGAAATTAGGTGGGTTGTCATTGGTGTCAGTTACAGTGACAGAGACAGTAACATCACTGCAGAGGGCAGGGTCTCCGCTGTCCGTAGCCCTGACAATGAAGTTGTGGCGCTGGATGAGCTCATAGTCGAGCAGACGTGCCGTGTATATCAGCCCGCTGTTACTGTCGATGCTGAAGTAGTCGGTGCTGTTGTAGATGTCAGATAGGATCTGGTAACTCACCACGGCGTTCTTTTCTGTGTCCTGGTCTTGGGCAAACACCTACACGGAGAGTTACATTAAATTGTGTCCTGCCTCATACATTATTCAAGATAAGGGCTGATCGCTTACCCCACACATACTCTGTGGGTACAGCAACAGCACTGCAGCCAATTGAAAAAGTAAATAACGTTGCAGATTTTACTGAGAATAGGATAGAAAGACATCTAAAACCTCAAAGCATTTGTCTTGTTTTGCTGAGATACTTTTATATTTGCAAAAATAAAGTAATAAAATGTAGAAAAGTAAAATATCAAAAGGTGTGTTATAATAACAGCAAACGGCAAATTTGATTAGTCGGCCATAGCGCTCCAAGTGTTTTTACTTCTGTCAGTGGAGTCTGTGCAGCTCTTTTAAACAAATACAAAAAAGTTTTGAAGTTTTGGTCCCCTGGTTTTTTTGTTCTGTGACTTGAGCAGGATAAACCACCATTGGGTCAAAATGTGAAGTGAGTTTGTGCAGTTAACTTTCTAAAGTATATGCATGATTTTCAAATATATGAATATAACAGATAGGTACAGCCGGCCTCCTTCAAGCAGTCAAGTTGATGCTACACTTCAATTTCTACCACATTGGATATTGAGAAACTACAAATAATACAGCACATAACCACAAGAGGTCACTGAAATAAGCAAAAATGTATTTTGGCATTTTGATTTCTTGGACTTGAACAAATAATTATTTAGTCGGGTTAAACATGGGGAGTCCACACTGTTTCACCAGGCTGCGTGATGTGGTTGCCGTACTTGATTTTATTTACAGATTTGTACATTTTTAGACGGCACATTTCCCTTGATTTTCACTAAAGTTAAAAAAGATCAAAGCTACAAACTATTAGTTTGGATTCGGGAGACAGAGACAATCTCTACTTTTGAGATTAGGCTTAAAACTTTTCTTTTTGCTAAAGTATATAGTTAGGGCTGGACCAGGTGACCCTGAATCCTCCCTTAGTTATGCTCCAATAAGTGTTGGCTGCTGGGGGATTCCCATGATGCATTGAGTTTTTCTTCTTCAGTCACTTAGCGGCCGTTTCATGTGCTGATACCAAACCATTTGGTATCCCTTCTTGGTTGTCCAGAAATTAACTATTTGACTGCCGAGGCAGAAATGTGCTTTTGATCAGATCAAACAGTTTACAAATATGACCCACATGGCAAACAACACAGCAGTGCCACAGAGCAAGAGCATAGCTCATTTTAAGGCTCAGTGAGTATAAGTGATTATAAAACCCTATTCTTAAATCTTCTGTTTCTTTTACATTTTAATAGCAGTAAGAAGGGACACAGGCCTACAGTATTTGGGTGACTTAAAAAGATGTGAGAAACACCTGAATTCAATGATATGATGTTCTCATCTTGTAAACAGAAATATGTTCCTGAACTGAAAAAGAGCACTATTGCATTAAAGGTCAAGCGCTTCCACTGGGAAATTTCTAGGAAAATATCACACTATCCTTCCATGAATAAATGAGCCATCTGCAATGCTGCTGAAGTGACTCTTAAGTGTAAACACTCATTCAGTTAGAGTACACACTGGACCGACTCGGTCAACACAGGTGCACACACACACTCACGCACACACCTGTAAGACGGACGTTCCAATCATGGAGTTCTCAGACAGCACAGCTGAGTATGAGGTGTTCAGGAACAGCGGTGGGTTATCGTTCACGTCCAGCATGACAATGTCCACGTCAACCTCCGACTTAGCTCCGGTCAGCGTATCGGTAGCCTTCACCGTTAAACGGTAATACTGTGTGGTCTCATAGTCTAACGGGTAAATCACACTGATGATTCCTGTGTCAAAGCCAATGTCAAACTGGAGGGAAGGGTCTCCGTCTGTGATGGTGAAGATGACGCTCTGGCCCTCGGGGCTACTCGCATTGATACACAAGACAGAGGTGGAGACATCCACATCCTCTCTGACAGTGACGCCATAAAAAGGCTTGTCAAATACTGGCATAGCTTTATTTACTACACTAACAGGAAGCTCCACCTCGCTGGACTGAGGAGGGAAGCCACCGTCAGTCGCCACGAGGATCAGTTTGTACTCTGCGTTAGATAAATCTGCCTCGAAGGCTCTCTTTAAGGTCAGCTCTCCTGTCACAGGGTGCACCTGCACGGGATTTATAGACATTAATTAGTCCAACTCGTGAATTTGCCCCGTATAAAATAAGGGAAGATGGTTCACTTACTTGAAAGTTTCTGTGCTGCTCCTTAAGGCTGTACGTCACTTGTCCATTCCCACCGTAGTCTTTGTCAGTAGCTGAGACCCTGAAAACGCTCGATCCTGGCTGTGCCTCTACCTGCACTACAGCGTAGTAGGGAAGGTTCACAAACTGTGGAGAGTTGTCATTTACATCCTCAACCTAGAAGATTTGATTTTAAGAAAAACATAATGGGGTCATTTTAAAGGTCAGGAGGCTTAATACTGTTCAACAACACAAAATCTGCACCACAATCGCTTGACCACTGCAGTCTATAACAAAAATGTATTTAAAGCATTCTAAACCAAAGGAACTGAAAACACAGGACTGCCCCAATACACACCAATACCCACCTGCACTTGCACGATCACCCTAGCCACCCTCAATATTTCATCTTCCCTGCTGACCTCCACCACCAATTCATAACTGTCCTTCTGCTCTCTGTCAAAAGGCACACCGGTGGTGAACACCGCTCCACAAGTGGGCCGAATGCTGAAGCGCCCAACGGGGTTCAGCAGAGTGTACTTGAGTGGCTCGTTCAGGCGGTGACCAACTGTGCTCACCACAGTCACTAAGGTGATATTGGGTATGTTCTCGGGGATGGAGGCAGAGTAGAACGGGAAGGTGAAGAGAATGCCGCTGTCTATAGCTTCTCGGACAAGCACCGTGACCAACGTAATGCTGGAAAAACGTCCATCCCAAACCTTAAAGAAAGAAGATAAATGAGGCAGAATTAGCGATAGCAGAGAGCTGAATTTGACTGCTGTTATTGTTTTAATAAAAACAGTAAAGTAATTCTGGATGTAATCCTTGGTCAGAAAATCCCGAGTCATGCAGATGAGGTATCCCACATCAAGTCATCGAATAATTTTGGGCTCTATGTGCACATCTCTGCACTCACCCAGGAATCTGACTTTCCAGGGGAAATCATTGTTATGTTCACCCAGCTTAGTCCATGAGAAGACGTTCTAATGGTATGTCACGCCCACCGATGACCTACCTTCACATTAAAGCGATAACGGTCTTTATTGAGGTTCTGATGGATGACGGTCACAACTCCAGTGTATCGCTCAACAGAAAAGAACTCCACATTGCTGTCCACCAGAGAGTAAACTAGCTGGGGCGTGATAGACGTGTCAGGGTTAAAGGTGGGATCAGAGGTTATATCGGGGTCAAGAGCCTTAACCCTAAGGACCTCTACACCCATGTAGGTAGGCAGCAGGAGGATTGTCTCGTAACTATCCTGGGAAAACTTTGGCGGCGAGTCATTGATGTTGATCACCTAAGACATGGTACACCGAGAGAGAAAATAATGTGACTACGATAACGCAGAACTCAAAGTGAGTCAAGAGTTGTTTATGAGGCAATGAAAGCTGATTCATATGTTATTTGCTTACCTTTATAAGTACCTCTGCTGGGCTGTCAGCACCCCGTGGAGGCTGGCCACTATCTCTAACATGAACCCGAAAGACGAACTCAGAGAAGGTTTCATAGTCCAGGCTGGCAATCGTTCTAAAAAAAAATCATTTAAACAGACCCAGTATACATCAACTTATAAGGAGATGAATCAGATGAATAGTGATGCAACTTAACTGACATGTGCACCGCACTGTCACCTACCGGATCGATCCAGTCCCAGAGTCCACGCTGAAGAACATCCGAGCAGTCTCGCCTATGATCTCGAACACCAACAGGGCATTGTGATTGCGATCCTTATCAGTTGCCTGGATGACCAAAGGGTTCCCGTCCTCTGCCAGGACCACGCTGTTGATTGGAGCAGCCTCGCTGACTACGCCGACATACCTGTTAGGAGTAAAAGGTAACACTGATGTCAGTCAAATATTTCTTTAACACTCAACAAGCCTAAACAAAGACAGAGCAGCATATCAGTGTCAAAGCTTTGGTTCTATCTGCCAGTTCCACCTTTAATACCTGGTTTGTTGGAATACAGGTGGGCTGTCGTTAACATCCACTACTTGTATGATGACGGAGGTGCTGGCTTCCACTCCAGCCATGCTCAGGGCACGCACCATCAGAAAGTAAGACGTTGTTTGCTGGCAAAAAAAAAAAAAAAAATCCAATTAAGTCAACTTTTTTTTTAAAGAAGACCATGACAGTGGCTTTTAATTAAATCTTTGAATTTGAATCTTTGAAAAGAAAAAAAAAAATCACATCAGTATTTCACGTTTCCCTTTCCAACAATACCTTTTCCTCAGGGTATATTTATACAAGTCACCTAAATGACAGCTTGTTAGAAGCGTCGTGGAGAACCTCTGCATATTTATGCACTCTCAGTTACCTTTTTCTCATCTAATCACAGCGAGTGATTAGATGTAATGTTGATTACGGCTCTGAGGGGTACACCATCTGTTCCGGGACTGCTTGTTTGTTGTTGCTCTTTTGGCTGAATGTAATTCTTTATGACTGACTATATATTTGGGTCAAAGGCACACCTACAAAATGCACTAGGGACCCAACAGATGCCCCTCGTAGCCAGCGTTTGACTGCTAAGCATCTATACATCCGATATCTAAGCGAAAACAAAAAACACAGACAAACCTCGAAGTCCAGCGGTTTGCGTGTAGTGATTACACCGGTGTGGTGGTTAATAAAGAAGCAGCGTTCCTCGTTGCCTCTGGTGATGTCATAAATGAGTGCTGAGCGGCTGAGGGCGCTAACGGTGATCACATATTTTCCAGTTTTGCTGTTCTCCATAATCTATAAAGCCACAGAGCAGAAACATACAGGTAGATTTTCAAAACTTTAGTGAGTTGTGTTTCCTTAAAGACACTATTCTTCCCTCCTGTCTAGACCTTTAACCTCTGTACACACATACCACCTTCAAGCCTGTCTTTATTCCTCATATCTTTCCCACCCTCTCCAGCCTTCTCCTTTCAGACGGTAATCTATCTCGAACTTTATTTATTTATTTATTTTTACCTCCGCCTGATACTCCTTCTGAGAGAATTTCGGTTTGGAGAAGTCTGAGAGGATCAAGGAAATGCGAACTGAAGCGGTGGCCATTAACGGGGGAAATCCACTGTCTGTGACGCGCACACTGAGGGTGTAAAAGCCTAAAGAAGCGAGGTCCAGCTCCTTGGCAATGAAGATAAGGCCCGTGGTATTATCTACGCCAAACACACCGCCAGTGTTACCTGAAAGTAGCAGAAAGGTTACAGACACAATTACAGGAGGATACAAAAAAAAAATCGCTAAAGTTTAAAGCACAAGCACAGATAAAAATCAAATGAGAATGATTTTCTTGCAGATTGCACCGCACCTGCTTCTATAGTATAGGTGAGCTGCCCATTAATCCCGTTGTCTTTGTCTAGGGCCGTCACCTGCACTACAGACGTGCCTACAGAAAAAGTCTCGTAGGCTGTAGCATCGTATACGGTGCTGGTGAAGTAGGGAATGTTATCATTGGAATCTTCCACTGCCACCAGGATACGAGCCAGGTCACGGTTAAACGGAAACTCCTGATCCTTGACCTACAGCAGCAAAACGAGAGATGAATATGGATAGAGCTGTACGAGGTGATAAAAGAACAAAATCAGCAAAAATTAAGTGAAGCAGACACGGTTGCCAAAGCGGACATAATTTATTGGATAGCACAGCGGCGCATAGAGACTCACAGGAACGTCCAAGCTCACACATACACACACGAACAGATCCATGTTTCCTTTCTCACCATAATAGTGAGGATGTGCTGCGTCCGGGCTTCGTAGTCGAGCCTGTCCGCGGTGTAGACGACTCCCGTGCCAGGATTCACCCTAAACAGCCTCATACTGGCCGGGTCTACGCTGCCATAGATGGAGAAGCTCAAACGGGCACGCTCATCAATATCTGACGCTCTGACACGCAGCAGCTCCATGTCAACTGGTATGTCCTCAGATATGCTGACATCATAAGCTGGCAGAGAAAAAACTGGAGGGTTGTCGTTGCTGTCCTGTATTCGAATGAACACCTGAGTGTTGAAGAGACAGAAGAGGAAATCTGCACAGTCAGCATAGTGGCAAACAGCGATAGGAGACTTGGAGTCTAAATGCAAGGCTCAGACGCGACGGAACACTATTTGCATTAAGTCAAGGCCCTATTTATGGCAGACTTGTAAGTCAGAGCAGAGGCATGAGGTTCTTTTTGTATCTTGACCTTTATTTGGCCAGAGTAATCCCATTAATTCTCCGATATCAAGGATTTCCCTTACAAGATATACCCAGTAGGGGAGCCCCGACAGCAGGAGCTCAGGGAATGTCAAAGGCAGGGCAACAAAAGCACATTTCATAGTCAGTATGAGATCATTTCAGAAAAACCGAGCGCGAGCAGGGGAAGCGAAGCTGAGCGTAAACAGCTCCCCGTGAAAAGAGGGAACAATAATTTAATTTGATGTGGGTCTGGGGCGTATGAGAGGCAGAGCCAGTGCATAACAAATCAACACTCTGTGTACCTGAGCTGTGGCAAAGTTGGTCCCATCTGTCACCTGCACCGTCATGTTGTACACAGACTGCACCTCCGCATCAAGGGGCTTGGCCACGACTAGAGTCCCCACCCCCAGTTGGAGGTCAAACTGCATGTCAAAGCTCCCTGGAATAAATGAACACACACACACCCACCCCCCGCACACACACACGTAGCGTCAGCCTTTTAGTATTCGCACCACATATTAGACTCAGGTGCTCTAAGTTATTACTGTGTAATTGTTTTGGCCAGGTGCCTTCGTCTGGAGCTGGAGGGACTGTGAAATAAAATGAACTGAAATGCAATGTGATGTAGCACCAAACCCACTTGGCAGCCTGAGAGCTGTTAACAGCCACGCAAACATCTGTCTTATCACTCCAAAACACAACCCATCTCAGAGATCAAAAACCCGCAGCAGGGTCTTTTCCACGGGCGGTGAGTGTACAGTTTAAAGGCTTAATGTTTGATTAAAGTGAGGGAGGGGACTGATATGTGTTAGGTATTCGGTACCATCCTTCCTCTCATTCCAGCTTCTCTCCCGAGATATCTGGGAGCCTGAGCACCCCTCAGCATATGAATACTGATTGGGCATTTTTCACACAACCACTGATGCGTGTTGAGTGGGAGCAAAATACAGGGTCTCACATTGTTTATTTATTTATTTTTTGTTCTACTTTTTATGGCAGAGCAGTGGGTCAATGTAACGCTACGAGGGCTCAATCTCACAGCATTAAGAAAAAAGAAAATTACAGTATGTACGTAATCACTAGTTGGTTTTTTTCCTGTCAGGGTGAAATATTGCCTCACAGTTCTCTTATTAATCCCTGAAGAATAAGCCGGATAAGAAAGCTACATAAGAATCAAACTCTTTCGTCCATCTATATCACAAACTCATATTCAGTGCCCTAAAAATGATTAAGAACAAGAATCATACAGATATTTCTCTAGTGTGATTAAAAAGAAATGCAATATAAAATAAACATAAGCAATATAAAAACTCTCCAGCTTTTCATGACCCCAAAAAATGTTAGCAAAGTATCCATATTTTCAGGTCTGGCTTTGGTCTCCACCAGCTTCTGGAGGAATAAAATCTACCTCTTTGTTGCTAAACGCTCCGGTGCAGCTTAAGCGCCACAGTTGTTTGCAGTGGCTGACCAGTGATGCACGTAGCAGTGACAGTGATCCAAAATGCTAATGCTGCCGGGCTCGTGAGCAAAGCAGCGGGCTACAGCTCTGTGAATCTGAAGAGCATCTGAAAATGTGGGTGGTAAATCTCTGAAGGTTCATTTATGCTGTAAGAGCGATTCCTCTCACATTTTCCTTAGTGATTGTTTTAGTCACTTTAAGGCTGAAAAACAGTGAGGTATACCTGAATTGAGCCCTAAGTGGAGACCTTAAAAATGTCCTGGTGTTTTATAAAAATACTGTATGGAGGCCTTATGGAAGGGGGAGCATTATCATTGCAGGCTACTTCTATCAGAAATGCAGTAACCTTCCAAAGTAGCTACAATGTAGCTGAATTAACGACACAAACCTGTCCTGTGTGGGCAGAGATAATGATACCGCATAGTATTAGTGGAGCTGTGGGAGATTACTATTCCAAACTCAGATCGATCACTTCTCCCTTTGGCTAAACAAGGTCATGGTACATTTCCTGGATTTCCTTAATTTCTTCAAACCTGCAGCATTTGGGGGGGAAAAGGTGTGGCACAGTTAGCTTTCACCCGACCTGTGTCAAGCGAGCAGTTTCTTCCACATGCATTCTGAGGAATGTAGAACATTTCTCTGGCAGGGCGCCCGCCTTAAAGGTGAGAGACAGGAAAGAAAAAAGAGAATATAAATATTCATGAAGTGTGGATATCCTTGTGATCAAAGGTTTGGATGATTTATATACAGCACTGCAAAGTTGACCTCTTGACGTTTTTACATTTATATGTGTCACTAAGTGATACAAATTGACTTTTCATTAGAATACTTAAGCTAAGAGTGGGTGATAAGAGCCTACTTCTGGAAGTTTGAAATAAAATATCCCCATGCTTTTATTTTATAAAAACTATCTGAAATATTAATAACCTTTTCTGTACAATTACTCCACTAACATTAACACTAAGAATGAACTGGGGAAAACAAACCATCGCATTTGCATTTTCTCTGTTTATTAAAAAAGAACAATTAAATATTAAACTTATTTCCAGTTTTAACAGCTCTATGTTTGTATTTAATGTGAACTGTCAAATACAAATGAATATTCCTCAGTTGTTCTTTCAAAAACCAGGGAGGAGATGTGTTTTCACCAGAGTCAGGCCACCAGAAGAAGCCGTGCATTCATTGCAGTTTGCTTTCTAGCATGTGTTTGGGTAAATATGCCATAATTTCTTTTGTATAGAGAATTCGTTTTGTCTATGCAAAAGTACTTTCAAACACATCTCAATATGCCCATGATACAGAATGTACCATCTTTAGTGTGCTGCTCTCGTTTATCCAAAACAGATGTGACAAAAAAAACAAATATTCTTTCTTAAATGTTTTAATTCAGTGAAACTGAAATTCAAAATAATTCCATTGAGGTACACTAACAACTAACCATTAAAAATGCTCACAAGTCTGATATCTTTGGAAAAAAATGATGAAAACTAGAACAATTTATAATTAACTTTATCAAGAAACATTTTGTTACTTTTCATTAGTTTAACCAGGACACTTTTATTGTTGCTAACTTCATGAGTAGGCACTGTTCTCGGGCTCTTTGTTAGTTTTATATCTTATATTAATTTTCTTACCGATGATAGTGAACCAGACAGGTGTGCTGGACTGGCTGATAGCCACGACTCCCACTGGCTGGGCAACAGTAGCTGTCTCGGAAATGGAGAAATTGTAGTACCGCTGGGTGAACTGTAGGGGCACTGGTGAAGGGGCAGGTTTACGAATCCACTCTACATGAAGTTTAACAGTAGACCATAATGGCGGATCGCCACCGTCCTCCGCTTTTATCTACGAGTAAGAACACATAGAGAAATTAGTACGGTAGCCCTGAGAGGTCAAATGGACTGCAACTTAATAAAATGCCAGCAAACAGAAAAACTGACAATTGCAGTTGCCTCAAGGTGCTGAATGACAAACAAAAGGATTATAGAAAAAAAAACACACACACATACAAAAAATGCTGCAGAAGCTAAAAAAATAAATAAATAAAACAAAAACAAAACCAAAACAATCATGAAACAAAACAGACAAGCTGCGGGACTGGCAGAAACCAAAACATGCGAAGAATTGCACGGAGACACGCTCAGAAGCAGCAGAGGGTTCGTCTGTGCCGTGAAGAAGAAAAAGCTGCAAGTTAAAATGCGTTTTAATCACATGACTCATATAATACTGTAGATACGCATCTGCTGTTCACTTGTCACTTTCATAGTTGTTCCTTCACATTTTTGTGCCCCCCCCCCCAAACACTTATATTTTGTTTTGTGATTTTTGCTGCATTCTTTTCTATTTCTGTTGTGTTTTCTCTGCTTTCACAGTGTTTTTCATGTTCTGGTGTTTCTGTTTTTTTGAGTTGCAATGAATTTGCCCTTTCAGGGCCACCATAAATTAAATACCAGGGAGCCAACACAAGCTCAGAAGTATGGAGGATTTACCACTACTAGCTAAGGTATCACTATACATGTATTCGAACCAACCAAAAACTTTGAGTACATTAGAATTCTTTGGGCTGTGAAACCTACACTCATAATCTATACTGATCACCACTGACTGACTGACTGACTGCCCCTAGAGTGAATTAACTACATCTCTAGCTTAGCAATAACATCCTATCCATACAAAAACTTTGATCGCAACAAATACAGATTAATGAGATGAGTCTCCCTACCTGACTTTCAACAGCTTGCTCTGCCTTGTTTCACACCCAAACACAATACTAGTTTGTGGAGTGGATAAATATGGATGCAAAAAAATACAAATTGTATCTGTTTGCAATATTAGCCTGACCACAAGTACCCTTTCATGCCAGATCAACTAAGATCTGTCATGCTACCTAGTATCCACCGACACCACTCCACCCCACAACCCCTCAACTCTGCGGTTGAATTTATTGGCAGTAGAATAACGTGTGCGCTCCAATACCTGGGCTTTTGCCTGATGAAACATGGCAAAGTTACTGCGTTTGCTTCTGCCAACTTTCCCTGAAAGCAGAGCCTTAGGATCTAACAAGCGAACACTGGCTGTGATTAGTTTGTAAGAAACAGAATTGAAAAAGCGGCACTCATGACATGGAAAGAAAGCAGCCCTGTGCCTTATAGTCTTATCTCAAGGAAGGCCGTTTCAGCAATTTAGACTGTTGTTACTGAGTGCCGTCTTTTGTCTGCCATATCTCCCCACACATTTAAAATGCAGACTTCCCTTTTAAAAACGAGGATAGCTTTTATATTTGATATGAGAGACTCACAGTGAGGACGTCATAGCTGCCTGCTGTCACCATCTTCTTTGACGACACCACAGCAGTCCTGGGGTCGATACTGAACTTTTCGTCCTCATTACCGCTAATGATGCTGTAGGTGATGTTGCCATTGGCGCCATAATCACGGTCGTAAGCGAAGACACGGTACACGGGTTCCCCGCGTTTGTTCCTGTCTCGCTCGGGCAAGCTGATGCGGTAGGTGACCTCTGGGAAGGTGGGCGGGTTGTCGTTCTCGTCCTGGACGTGAACTATGACCCACACAGTGGATTGGCGGGTGGTCACCGGGCCATCTATTACTGTAATCTGGGGAAAACGTGAACACAAGCACACACACATGCATGGGATTTAACTAGGGAGCGCATATATTTTATTGACATCGTAAATCTCGCTCGTGCTGTGTGAGGGTAGGGCCACGTGGAGCCGAGCTCACGGGAAATCTCTTTGTATTATTGATCCCCTGGAGGCGGTGGCAGAGGGCTGATCACTGATCAATTGGATCAGATAGGGGTGAACACCATTGCTGCCAGCCTGACTCCTCACTAGGCTATTAATTACAGACAGCATAAGCAGTCAGGCTGAGCAGTGGGTGGCATGCATGGGTGGTATTCAGAGCAATGTTTTAACAAAGACTTCTCTCTTTTAAAGTCTCTTTCCAAGTTGGCCACACTAGTATATTTTCTTTCTGTTGACGGCAGGTTTCTTTCTACTGTTTCTTTCACTTTGTAGTGTGCTGCCATACGGGAGCTAAACAGGGCAGCATGAGTCTGGACAACTCAATTGGCAATTCAGGCATACAATACAACACATAACAAAAGCGCAAAGGTGCAATCGTGTGGGTCAAATGCAGGTTATTTCATTCCATTTTGCAGGAAGGCAAAGTGCTCGTAAATTCAACGGCATTTAATAAGTTGTAAGCGAAGTGTGGGGGAATAGAAGTTTGTTCATGTCCACAAAGTCAAGAATCTGTGATTATCAGGTTCATCTGTATGCAGAGCTGCAGGAGCAACAGAAATGGTAATCACCCAGCTATCTGTATGCCTAGTGTCTGCACTTATCAAATGCTGGGCAGACCAACTCCTCTCCTCCCTGTTCCCGTCCTGAGTGGAGAAGATAACCAATGATGAATGATTACATTTAGAAAATCCCAAACCTGGGGCCCAAAACTACAGCCATTCATCACAGTTTATGGAGCCTTGAGGGTCTGCCAGGGTTGTCCTCCACCCTGTCTTTGTTAATAGTAGGTTGTGGCAAGTGGAAGGCCTGGATAAATAATATCAATATGAACATATGAATACGGTACAGGTTTTACTGTACCTCTAAAAAGTGTTCAGCCTGCTGTTCTCTGTCCAGTTTCCTCGCTGTTGTTGTGATCAGACCTAAAATTGATTAAAAAAAAGAAAACCAAAGTTGTATATAACAAATAAAAACTGCTATTTTTATTTTGCACTGTGCATTTACTTTACATGTCAATATGCGCTAATATATGCATGCACGGTAGCATGACCAAAAAAACTACATGCTACAACCCCGACTGAGCTATTCACACCCAGCACAAATGGTACTGCATAGCTGAGGGTCATTTAGTTGGCTAGCAAGCCACCAGGACATAATAGCTTTGATCGATCAGCTTCATTCAGATGATGGTTGGATAGTGTGAACTGTAACAGGATTTACTGGAAATCAGACACATTGACCACTCCATATTCCCACGATGCTATATTTTTTCCTATCATTTGATTTAACTATTAACTTGCTTTTATTATACAACTACAAAGCCCCCCCCCCCCCCCAACCATCAA
>VUQR01006633.1:2634-21383 GCA_015108515.1 Hemichromis elongatus | reverse complement strand
TTACTAATTTCTTGTAAAATGTATCTGCATGTGATCTACTGACACTGAATGCTCATTTAATACCAGTGCTCTTTATTCCTTTGCAAAGAGCATCATTGACTTTTGCATATACAAAATCATTTTTATGTCAAGTTAACACTAAGCCACGTGCTAAAAACTATGACTTTGTAAATGATTGCAGTATCGTACAATAGCCAATAAATAATCCACTCAGTAAAGTCATTATTTTCCCTTATGCTGATCTGACATACTGCATCTCTACTGTCTATTCTATCTCAATCTTATCATATTAAAACACGGTGTGACAAGTTAAAATATCAGTTTAATCAGCTGAAATAATCAGTAACTGCTGGCAGTAAGCCAAAGTGGTAGAGCCAGATGACCATTAATCACACGGCTGATTGTTTAAAACTTTGACTATGCAGTGAGAGCGTTGATGAGCCTGACAGGACTAGCATTTCTCTTGATATGTGTGGAGAAATTAGAATGAAATAGTTGTGTTCATGGAAAAAAATGGGTCTTGAGTGTCAGACTGATCTGCTGATGTTAGGCTGTAAACCAAAAGCTGTCCCCCAAGTTTTTTTTATTCTAATATAGGGAAAGTGAATGTGTATTTATACTTCCGACATGTCTAAGTGTGTGTAAGCATGTGCATATGGAGTACAGTCATTGCAGTACGCTTATGGGATATTTTGAGAGAATGGCCTCAAAGAAATTGTAGTTTCATTGAAAGCCATGTAACTGCAATGTAACTACATTTTCTGGATATTTAACTTCAGCGCTGTAAACTCGGAGACTTCTCGGTGGATGGAGCTGTGATAAATGCACAGCTGCTGGGTATTTGATGTGCATAAATGGTTGCAGTGGGTACATAATGTGGGATACTACTTTTGAATCAGGCAGGCTCGCTTTCTCTGACTCTCTGATAAAAGCAACCTAATAATCAGGGACATGGTTTTATTATTGGATATAGATTAGTCATTTCAACTAAATTAAAATCGTCATTGTTTTTATTACTGAACTCATAAACAACTGACTTACTTTGAGGTCTGTACATTAACTATATTAACCATCAAAAATAACATTTAGAGTGCCAAAACTCAAAATTTTATACAGAGATCTGTTTAAAAAAAGTTTCCTATTGTTGCTACTGCAGCTTTATTGTCACACATTTTGTCCTCATGCATGAAGGTTCAGATAAGAGCAGTGGAACATCCCTTATTTTAGATCAACCCATCAACCCATGGGAAAAGGCAGCATGGTGCATTACCAATTCTTAAATATTTGTGGGCACTTAATGAAGCGCACTGCAATCCTTATTAATGTAATATCTGCTTTGAACAGACCGGACCTAAATGCATGTTTCTTTGTGAATAATGTAAGTAAAAGAAACATGCTGTCTTCCACACGTCTTTTGCACACAGAGTGCAGCTTTTTGTCTCTGAAGTAGACGCCTCTAAAAGCCTTTCTTGGGAGAGTGCAGTGAAGTGGACAGCAAAGCAGAACAAAAGGTTATTTTGTCGAAAGAGGCAGAATGGTGACAAATTATGAACAACTCATTACACTGAGGTGGCACTTTGTCGAGCGGTGAAACACAATCAAACATGAAGGGTGGATCTCCGGGGGAGTGTTGGAAGGTGCTAATGGCTCTTTGTCAGTGACAACATGAATCACATTAAATTTCCCTAAAGACCAAAAAGCCATTAATACTTTAGTGTTTCAAGTTTTAGGAGTATTTTCTGTGGTAGTTGTACTCCAATAGGTGTGTGGTTTCATAAGTTTGGGAAAACCTTGTGATGGAAGTGAGAGCAGGTTTGTGTTTTTAGGTAATATTAGTTCTTATGTTCCACTCACTCACTCCTGACAATTACTGTTAAGTTTAGAAACACGACAAAACACAGGACTTGTACACAAGAGGTCAGGGTTTGAGGGCGGCCATCTGCTGTGACTGGTTGGGGGTGAGGGACAGGACAACAGACACACTGAGGAAGAGAGCCAAAGATGAATAATAACTGAATATATGCGAGATGGTGAATAAACAGAGAGTGAAAAGAGGTGATGAAGAAGAGGCACTCAGTGCATCATGGGAAAGACCCCCAGCAGCCTAGGCCAATTGCAGCCTAACTAAAGGAGGATTCAGGGTCACCTGATCCAACCCTGATTATATTCTTTATCAAAAAGGAAAGTTGTAAACCCAATCTTAAAACTAGAGAGGGTGTCTGTCTCCTGAATCTAAACTAAGGCTCTGTTCTGCTGAAGGCATTACTTTCCCTAAATGTGTTAATAACATAATAGTTGTTGCTATGATGTGTTCCAGCGTATGGATGGATGGACATTATACCGTAGCTACTAATCAAATAATTACATCACTTATGCTAAGTTCTTCAATTATCTGGATGATGGTAAAAGTAACTACTTGTGTCCCAACTTTGGGACAGAATGCTTTAAAAGAGTGGAGATTTGGACATTAATTTATAAAGATAAGAATGTAACAACATGCCCTTATTAGAAAAGTGATACGTTTAGCCACATGTGTGGTTTAACATTATATTGTCAAGTAGTAATTATATGATACATCTTAGGTGGTTTTGTGGAGTATTGGAAAGAGTAGTGTAACAAATTACTTTTTAAAGGGAATAAATAGGTAAAGAATTTATTTTTTTTCAAACAAAATAAGTAACAAGCAGTGTGTAATACATACAGGAAACACAGTAACAACTCAACAGGTTATTGTTGGATTATGGTAAAGGTGCTTTATGTTGCTAAAACATAACCATAAAGACTTTAATCATGTTGTTCTTAATTAGAACAATTGATTGCTGAGCCTTAACCCTAAAACAGGTCAGAGATGCTTCAACTCTGCACAGCCATTAAAGGTGTTTTCATGTTATACACATCACATAAGGACTTACAGCTAAAATCATGAGGTGATAAGCATAACTGAGTGCAAAACTGGAAAATGGGGAGAAAAGTTTCTTTTAGTTTGGTCTCAAAGTTCATAAGATAAGTTAGTCATTTGACCTAAGTTTCTACATAATATGTAAATGAATAATTGTGCTTTAAGGTTTCTTCCTTTAACCCAAGGACATGACTTGCGAAGATCCATGTATAATTAAGCAGCAGTTAAAGGACTGTTGGCAGTTTTGGTAGTTGTGATTGAAGTAACAGAGGAAAGAAAATGAACCGGCCATGAAGACCAAAACAAAACCAAAGAACAGTGCTGAAAAACATCGGCTGTCTCCATAATTGTCATGGAGCTAAATGCTTGTCACTTGGCTCTGGCATCGCTGTGGGATAAAATGGTGCGAGCCACCTCTCATCTCTTGGATATAGTTATCAACTGTTTGGATGCTGTGGTGTTAAAGAGAACCACTGAGTAGGCCAGCACATGTTTCCCCGGTGGCATCATCAAATCCCCGTGGCTGGACTCCCCACTTCGCTTAATATCCCCTGTCAACAACTGCTTTGGGTTCAGTTCCTGTCACTGGTATTCTAATCAGTCACTGTTACGGGCTAAACAGCTACACTGGCCCTGAGGCCAGCTGCTGGGCATGTTTGGATGTGTTTGGAAGCACGCCTTCATTGCAGCAGCCTGCCAGCTTGGGTGCAGCACTGTTTGACAGACACACATATACACATAGTGCCATGGACATGGAAAAGGGGACCGTTAATAATTATGGAGTTTTCACTTTTGTTTTTTAATGACAAGTAACATCACACTGCGGTAGGTGGCTTCTAATATCCTGAAACATACTCAGACATTAATAACTGTGTGGCTAGGTGGAAATATAAACTCACTATAAATATATGTTGAGTTTGTGTTGAACATTGGAAGGAAATATTATCAAAAGACGATTAAATTTAACAAGCTGTTGTCTTCTACTCTTTACATCGAGTTGCTTTTTAATGGCAAAACAGGTGATGAAATGGGGTTGAAAAAGCCAAGATTGTAACCGATTAAGATTTCTCATGACTTAGACCAGGTATGTCAAACATTAGGCCTGGGGACCAGAACCGGTCCAGCAGAGGGTACAATCTGGCCCAGTGGGTGGCTTTGGAAAATATGATGTAAGACATACAAATGCACACATAGACGCACAAACACATTGCATTTCATACTACACCAAAGTAATTTAGTGATATTCACAAATGACAGAAAAATTCCTGTTTTTTCATCTACTATGGAAGGGTGTGTATGTTTGTTTTATAGTGCATCCATGGTTTGAATAAAGACATTTTCTAAGGATTAACAAAAACCTTATATCTTATAATTACAGGACAGTCTGGGTGAGTACATTTTTATGTAATTTTACACATTAATCATCAGCAGGTTTACTGGTCAGGGCAACTTCAAATCAAAGTGGACTGCATGTGGCCTATAGTGTAAAATCTGTTTGATATCTCTGATTTAAATTGACAAGAATGACTATGTTATTTTTATTGAAAATTTTCACTTGTTTCCAGCACATATAATAACATACTCATTCTAAAGTGTTGACTTTTAAACCTGCATTTATATTTTCTGGATATACATGTGTTGCAGAAAGATGGATGGACATAGGGTCAATGTCTGAGAAGTGCTTTTTTCTGCTGACTTTATCGGCTCAGGTGCTACTTTTTTAAAGATCAGATTGGTAAAAAAAAAAAAATGCCAAGTCCATTTTGTGAATTATGGCAGTAGTGAGCATACATTCACACTTTTAAACAATCAGCTTGAGACTCCTTAATAGGATTTCTTTGGGGAGGGCAGAGATAGCTCAGTAGGTAGAGTGTTCGCCCCATTATCAGAAACTCACGGGCTCAAATCTACCGAACAGCGACTCCTAAGCAAGGTACTGTCTCCACACTGCTCCCTGGCACTGGATTGGTGGCTGCCCACTGCTTCACTATGGGTTAAATGCGGAGGACTAATTTTCTATCATTATTTATTAACTACTGGGAGTGGTGAACTTGTCAGCAAACACGTATTCATTTACCCACAGGTAGATACGGTCAACATGTTAGGTAATGTATGATGATGTTTTTTATCATTCAATGAAAAATGTAAGTGCATTGTCCACTCTTTTTTTCAGCTCCTTTTATTATTATTCTCCTGAAAACTAAGAGTGTGGATAAAGGAGTGCAAACACAAATTGCTTTGCCTCCGTAAGCTAAATTGACCCTATCTCTCTTTCGGTTTTTAGAGCATTTTTAATGTGATTATCTGATAATAATGATTAGTTCAAGAAGTCTGTACTCTAGTTTTTACAGTGAGTTAAATTCTGGATATACTTGATGACCCGTGTCATACACCCAGCAGTCTGTTGCTAATACAGCTAGCTAGAGGTAGCTTATATCTTAGCATGCCATCCAAATAAAACAAAAATTCCCTTCAAACTGCAGTTAACAAACTACAGTTTCTGAGTGATGAATTCATTGGTACATTCACAGTTTAGTGTCTCTGCCAAATTTGCAGCTGTTCAGCTGCTAAATGCTTCACTGTGTTCAACAGCTAGTTGCTTACTGTGTCTGTCTGTGTTGGCCAGACAGCTGAAAATGAGCTGAAACTCAAGCTGAAGATTCAGGTGATAATTCCTCTTTCATATTCTGACAGTGTTTCACATGGTTATCACAAAAAAATATATTTTCACAAAAAAAAGTTTAAAAAAAAAAGGTTTTAGATGTTTAAAGTTTGGGGAGCTCGCTCATCTTGGCGGAATTAAAAATTACGATCAATATTGCATTGCTGTATAATTGGAACATAGCATTAAAGTACGTAACATTTGTTTCTCTGGGCTGAATAAGGGACTGAAAGACAGAAAGTGATGGGTGGTGGGCAGTGTGCCAGCCTCAGCGATAAGTGGACCACTGCAGCGTTATAAGCACGGAGAAACCTGATAGCAGGATGGCAGCACTCAGCATGTTGGAGGTCAGGGACAAAGGAAGGGAGCGTATAACACTACAACAGCACAGGCTCTTAAGTGGACGGCTTGAAGATATTAACATGAGATGCTGTTGGACCGAGTGGAGTGTGTTAATGTCACATCAAGCCAAAGTGCTGCTGAGAGGAAATCTAAATAGAGCAGTGAGTGAAGGTGAAACTCCATAACAAAGTCCCAGGCTTCCTTTTTTGTGCATTGTGAGAGTTTTTTTGTTTCAAATCCGGCGAAGCGTCTGAGAAAACACAAACCACATCTGCCATAGGTGTCCTGTATTTATTTTACAGCAACTTTCTGTTCTGTGTCATAACCTGCTGTAAACTTAGCTTTGATCAGTAAGAATTTAGAAATATCCCGTGAACCTTCGGTGTGATTAGCTGGTAGCTTCCACCCTCATGTTGGCAAACATACACACATATTGTGTGTTATTCAGCCAGAAAGATGTGTGTCGGTGTGTTTTCAGTTTCCATCCAACTTCCATTTACTGGAACTTGCTCATGTTTGCAGAAATGTTATATTGTGCTAACTGTGCTGTGCTAAGTCAGAGTCTGGCTGGATCAGCTAGTAGAAACTGGTTGACACTGATATAGATTTGAGTCACAAAGTGCCTGACATTAAGTTAGTAGACTGAAATGACCGAGAATCTTTAAAAGTATAATTCCGCCTGAGACAGTTAATTTAGTGCCGTGCAATCAGCAATACTGTATTTCCTCATTCCAGTCCTATAAAGATAGTGGGATAGTTTCTGAATTTATTACGGTGGGTGGAGCGGGGTAATTAGAGCTATTGATTTGGCTAAATGATAGCTTTTGCCTCATGCTGAAGGGCATGTGCTCAGCAAGCCCCAGTGTTATCTGATGACCCATAAAATCAATGGCCTGGCTGCAAACTCCCTGGTGATTTAGCTCATTCCATTTATCTCACAGGGCTGACTGGGTTCACACGCATGAAAACAGAACAGGAGCCTTTGCACTGGATTGCATGCTCCCCGTAAACATCCATAAATGCTACACAGTCCCCCCTGAGGTATACAAGAGCGCCAAGCACCAAATCTTGCCTATAGTCCTAAGGCGCTGCCTGTAGGGGCTTGTTCCCTTGAAAAACACATTCTGCTCAGGTCATAATGAACTCAGTGCTTTCGTTACCTGCTGAGCGACTGATAAAAAAAACATCACAACATGAGGGAGACATTTGAAATGTCACCTAGATGTCAGACTGCTTTCACATACTTTATTCAGCCCTTTTTTCCTTCCTCTGTAAAGTTTAACAAGGTACGTAGCTCAACCTCTGCTGATGATGAACAACATCTAATTTGCATTTTTAACCATGACCTCGATTTTTTTCAAAACCAAGTATAAACATTGTATAAGATACAATATAATAATGAACAGTGGAGACATATTGTAAAAAGACAAGATATTTATATCAAGTACTCATGAGAGGCAACAGATTAAAATGAAAAATTTTAGAAATCCTAATGATTGCAGCTAAAACAAGAGTCTGTTAATTCATTTAATGAAATAAATGGTTACCGATGGGTGCCTGAGCAATGCTTTTTCATCCCAAGGCATCAAATCCTGCTGTATTATCATCCAAATCTACCGGGTTGGTTTGCTGCTTTCAATTAAAATGTGTATAAATGGGCACTTCAGAGGTTGAAGTGAGACCCATGTCTACAAAGGACACATTCTGGTTTTTGGAATAATTTTTCTGATGGACACATATATCCATGTGTGACCCCTCTACCATATGCTATTTCCTTAATGCATAATTTATGAAAAAATTGTGAAGTGTACGGAGGTGGTTTCCAACCACCACAGTCATGCTCCTGTGGAGTCCTCCAATATCCCAACCGCACGTTGGTGGATGTGGATGACGCTATGCGTCGGGCAAATGCTGACTAGTTAACAAGTGGCTGAAACAGGGAAGGGTGTGAGATTAAAAAGAAAAAAAAGAAAAGCAGAGCCAGTGGCTGAAGTGGACACTTTTCATTCTTGTAACTTAACTTCCGTGTTATAACTTCATTCTTCTCCACAGCTGCCTGATGGACCAATGACAGCTCAAGCAGGAGTGGAGTAGCCTGTAGACTGGTTGTAATAAATACTTTGTACACTGCCTCCATCGACAGCTTGCTACCACTGCTGAACTATAATTTCAGCACAAGTTGGCAGTGCCTTAGACGTATCCCCCTGTGATACTTGATTCATATATTATTAGGCGACATAAGACGTTTTTAAAAACATACAGTGGGAAAAGACATGAATATCTGCTGTGTTATTTTATTTCTGTCCATATGGATAAATGTCCAACAGTTCCCACATTTGAGTTTCTCAACAGTGAGATAAGGGCTTACCCAGGTCACTAAAATTGCGATACGATGGCCAAAACCAACACAAAAATGAAACGCGTTAAAAACGCGATGAAAACCGTGTTATTCATTTCCACGTAATCATGCTCATTCACTTGCTAAAGGCAAAGTAGGCCTCGCTGTCATCACTAGGTTCTCTTTCACTCTCCAGCTGAAGGACAGGATAAGGTCACTTTGTTGACCTGCTTTTTACAGCAGCCACTTGGATGGTAATCACAAAAAATAACACCAACCCACTAAAGAGCTATACACGGCGCTGGCCTGTAGACCCGGTCACAATGAGTGCTGTCTAAATGAGCTTATTAATCACAGACTGCACCAGAGGCAGAGCCATTGTGAATTCATTAATGCTCAGCAAAGCGGTGTGAAAAAAAAAAAAAGGCTCAATCATGTTTTCACTATCAACAACCGTGAACCCATTTCAAATTGAGACTGCATGCGTACGGCAAACACTCAAACTACACGAGCGCTTAACATCACATTCCAGGGCAGTAGGTCCACAGAGCAGCGCTACAGCTAACTTGCATTTGCAAAACTCTACAATTAACGAGTCAAATTCAGTTATTAAAGCAAACCGCTGTTAAGCTGTGATTAATATACAGTATTACTTAAGCACTTTTAAAGCAATTATTCATGAACTCGTCCTCACTAGAAAAATACTTTTCCCAAGCAATCTCGGAGCTCGGAGTGTTTAATAACTCCAAGCTCCCTGGAAAGACGAGAACAAAAGGAAATTGGTCAAGGCACTACGACGAGCCTCCCATCTTTCCTCACTTCTTCACCCGTGTTTACATTGAGTACCTCAACAAATTGCTCTGATAGACAGCTGTGTTTTCAGGAGCTTTCCTTTTCGTAGGTTTTCTGTGCCTCCTTTCAAGGACCAGTTGCAGCAAATCCCCACATCGGATTTTAAAAACAAAAAAGAATTCCTCAAGATCCGCTTTATGTATTTGAAGTTTGCCTCTGTTTAACTTAGCTTCTATTCTGTCAACGAATAGAAGACACTATGGACAATGTTTTACTCCTATTTTCTGCAAGTATAATGCAAATGTTTTGACTGCTTTTGCCATTTTTTTTGTATGTAGACATATGCAAAAAGCCGCTGCTGAAATACCTGAAACCTGCAATCAGAGGTCAGCAGGGGGCGACTCGTGTGGTTGCGATTTTTATAGAAGTCTACAAGCAACTCCCTTGACCTGTCACCTCAGTAAACACTTTTCTGACAAGGATGAATTCTTGCTTTTATGTTTTATTTAATACAACATGACGTTCATTTTATAACTTATTGACCTATTAAAAAATGGACTTCAAAGGCGAGTATTATTTAGAATGTGCCTAACATGTGACGTCGTGTGACGGACCCTAACTCTGTGGATGTCGTTACGGTGCCTACATCTATGTTTTCAACACAGTCTGTATCAGATTGAATAAGCCAACAAGATAAAGGTCGGGAAAAAAGCCTTCACTTTTTTTGTAGGCACCGTTCAAGACTGTGTTTGTCTCTCTTGCGAGTGTCCTCTCATCTTATATGCGTTGATTACAAGCTGACGAGTCACAGCGATACACTTAGAGGCCTATTCATGTTTAGCGCCCCCGCGACACACACTGGGTCCTTTATGCTAAGGAATGTCTCCTTTCAAGGCTTGAACTCGCCTGTGAAAGCATGTCAATAATCCAGAGTCAGTGGGTGCCTCACAATAGTGCCGTGACCACCCCACCAACCAGCCCACTGCAGAAATGGGCCGCAGTTCTGCATTCTACCAGTGGAAAAAGACCCGGGTGGTTCAAAGGGGGAGCAGTTGAATGGATGAAGTCATTAATCTCATGGGTTCTGATAAATACACAGCTTCACAAAGGTGACGCCACTCTTGCGGGAAGAAAAGCACTAATCAGTGTTGGGCGTGTGTGCAGTCTTTATTCATTTATAATGTCACGTAACCGCACCAAGTATCTTGAGACTAGCATCCTTGTTTTCACCCTCCAGACCCCCAAACGCTAAGTTGAACGTAGTTGGTCCTCTCAGGAAGTATTGGGGGGCTGGTGTACGGCAGAAGCAGAAACCAAGCATTGGTTTTCTGTAGAAACTGTGGTTTTTGGTTCTGAGCATTTGTTTGAGCAGAGAATCTGATATCATAAGCAGAATAATTGGGATTTGAGTCTTTAGTGGTCACTAAAGCTATTAAAAATATACATTAGTGATATTTATTTTAGGGCTGGTGTGAGTTGGCCGGTGGGCGGGTTTGCAGTGGAGGCTTGAGGAATCCATTGGCGAAGCTCTCGCAGAGATGGGAGTGGAAAGAGCCAATCATTGCTCTGTAAAGAATTAAAACCACCTCTGCAAATAGCCTCAATATTTGTGCAGCGCCTCAGAGTGGGAGTTTCACAGCGTCTGGGTTTCCAGTGCAAATAAACAGTGCGGAGGTCTACAAGGGCGGACTGCCCCCCCCCTTATCCCAGAGGTGAAGCCTGCTCCTTTGTTGCTGCTTAATCTAGGCCACTCTCTCTTGAGCGGGATGAAAAGTGAATCTTTGTGTGAGTGTTTGTGCGTCAGTGTGAGTGTGTGAGAGAGACACGTCCGGGGTCCTTGATGTGTCAGATGAAGCTGTACGATAATGTCTGTTTGTATGTGGTTCTTGAATCAGAGTCCTGGGCCTGTGGAGACCACCGCTGTGTTTGCCAGTTCCCAGATAACCCACATCCTTACACCGGGCCTACACATACCGATCCCAGGATGCTCAGCGCAGAGCAAACTGACAAATATCAGCACGCCTGACCAGCAGCTCCGCTTAAATCAACAGTACATGCCCACTTGAGTACAGCTATGATGAATAGAGGATGATGCTGATATGCTAGCAGTTGGTTTTGGACTGTTTAAAATTCTGGCTGTTGCTGCAAAGCTTGTACACTTGGTCCACTCAGTTCCTTCATTCTGAGATCTGACCCAGGATCAAAACTGGGAAGCATCTACATTAAAGTAAATGCAATTAGCATTCAATCGGACATTAGTTATTGCTTTTTGGGATTCTGAGTTAAATACCAAAGCATGTTAGAGTACACTGAGAAATTAGTTTTTATTTAAAGAAATGAACCTGAAACGGCTTCCTGTGTTGGCGTTCATCCTCTCTTAGGTTGTGTTTGTTCTGCATTGTACTCTTCTTAGTTTTTTTGTTGCTGAATTATAACATTTTGTATTGGGGTTTTTTCAACACTTCATAATATCTATTTAGACCTACTGTAAAAGCATTATAGGACATAGGTGGTCCATGTAGATAAAATGCAATAAAACAGTTTTTCTACAAGGAATGCCTAAAGTAAAACCTGAAAATCTGTGAGCCCTTTATCTGATAGCAAAAGCTACTCAGAGAAGTAGTTTCTGGACATTAAACAAACTATCACGCTCCTGTTTTTAATGTAGACTTGATGAAAATGATGAGGTGCAAACGGTGTCTTTGGGAGGTAACTTACACATAAATTTGCTGTTCTTATTTCTGAAGTAGATTATAGTAATACTTATTTTCTTGAGCATTTTACTTAAACTTTTGAGAAAACTGTGCTTCAACACCCTACATAATAACACTGGGTAATTTAGTCACAGTAATTCATATTTTCTTACAGAGCAGGCTGGATGAGAGACTTTCTCTCCGACTATGTTCAGAGAGATAGAGTGGGGCCTCATCTTTCCTCAGCCCTCAGCCTTAACACCGGCTCTTTACAAGGCTGTGTACTAAGTCCCCTACTGTACACTCTGTACACACAACACTGTGTCAGTGCCCACCCAGACAACGCAGTCATTAAGTTCGCAGATGACGCCACCATGGTGGATCATCTCTGGGGGCGACGAGCCAGCATACCGAGCTGAGGTTCTGAGGCTGTCGGGAATCGTGCGCAGACAACAACCTGTACCTCAATACCACCAAGACAAAAGAGCTGGTAGTCAACTTCAGAAGGAGGAATTCTGAGCTACAGCCCATCAGCAGTGTGTGTGGGGAAGTGTGTGGAAAGGGTGTCCAGTTTCATAGCATAGACGTAGACACAGATCTCCAATGGAGCTCAAACATCTCGGTGGTTTTAAAGAAGGCCCAACAGCGTCTACACTTTGAGGATCCTCAGGAAAATGAACCTGAAGAAGGAGCTGCTCGTCTTCTACCGTTGCTCCATTGAAAGTGTGCTGACATACTGCATCTGTGTATGGTTCCCCAGCTGCACGATGGAGCACAAAAAGGCACTTCAAAAGGTTATCAATATGGAACAAAAAAATCACTGGACATCCTCTTCCCTCCCTGAAGGACCTGTACAGCAATCGCTGTCTCAAGAGGGCACACAGCATCCTACGGGATTGTACGCACAAGGACAACGGGTGTTTAAGCTGCTGCCGTCTGGCAGGAGATTCAGGCTGCTGAGGTCAAACAGACTTAAGGACAAGTTTAACAACAGGGCAATAGTCCTAATCAGTGCTAACAGCTGACCTGATTGGATACCTCCCTGGATTTTTTTAGGGGGTGGGGTAATAATGATAACAATAATAAAAATAATAACAATGTGCAATAAAAACAAACACTGAATCTTTTTATTTATTAAGCTAAGTTGTTGTGTTGTGTTGTGTTGTGTGTAGTGCCAAAGTGGGACAGTTTTCAGTTTCGTTGTACTATTGTTCAAGTTTGACTGTGCAATGACAATAAAGAGTTATGTCTAAGATTTACCTTAACAGCTTTACCTATGGGGAAAGTGGGGGTGGGGGTAAGTCTCTAATACACCTGGTTGGCTAGTTTCTAGGATGTACTTGGAAACCAGAGTAAGCAGTTCAAATACACACAGAGCCTGTGAGGTGAAGCCACTCGCGCCGGCACGCTTTTAAACCAAATAACAGGGCTTGCTCAGAGTTGGAGGCTAAATGAGACCTGAACTTGTGTATCTGCTCTTGTCTGGATGCTTTTGTTCAGAAACATGCAGAATGCACTGGTACAGCCCGCAAGTTTGTGTGGTTAAGGTCAAAGGTCAAAAGAGAGGAGAGGCAGAGAGGAAATTGCTTCAGTGGGGGATTTTTTCTGTTCTTTTACAGAAAGATTAGTTGATAATTAAAATTTTTCCATAACTCAATAATGAACTTTTAATGCTTTTTATTAAATCGTATCCAGCAGATTAAAGATTAGGACCAGACACGTTACTACAGCCGTTTTAACAAAAGTTTAAGACGCTTTCTTGCCATTGTGTGCAGCGCTTTTTTAAAATTCAAGACATTTTATTTTTCCACACTTTTGTTTTTCCTTATAAGCCTACACTCAGTACAAGATGACAATGCAAAAAATATTTTTTAAAATATTTTTTCATGATTTAGTCTAAATAAATGGCTGAAATATCCCATTTATGAAGGAAACCTCTCGCAAGTACTTGATTTAAGTACCTTTGTGTGCAGTGTTTTTGTGAATGGTTGGGTACATTCAAGCACAAGGCAGGTTGCAGCCATTTCCAAGTCCTTCCAGAAGTGATTCTCGGTTGGGTTCAGGTCCAGATGTTGACAGATGAGTTTTCTTGACGTTGTGCTTTTTGTTTTTGTCTTGTTGAAATGTAAACCTTCACCCTTGCCTGAGGTCCTGAGCTTCATGGAAAAGGTTTTCAGTCAGAATGGATTCATATTTCTCTGCATGCATCTTTCTCTCTGTCCTGATTAGCCCCTTGTTTTAGGGACTGTCGCTGAAAGGCATGATGCACAGTCTGATCCTGCCACCACTATGTCTGACTGTAGGGACAGAGTTAACGAGGCTGGTACTTTTCAGTGCTGCAGAAATGTTTCCCCCATAGCTTTGTGCATGCTTTTTTGCAGGTCTGTGGAGCTTACAGTTTGTATTTTACTCTGACTTAAACACCTACCTGTAACCAGGCATGCTTTGCATTCTGGGATGTACCACAGATGTGTGGCATGCCCACATAAAGATGAATGTTAGAAGTAAATGTATAGTTTGGAGACGATGGCACTGACAAAAAGATAGGAGGCCGAGCTGAGGATGCTCAGGTTTTGAGTGAGTGGTCAGGATAGACAGAAAATCAGAGGGAGAGCACAGTTTGGAGAGAAAGTTAGAGAAGCAAGGCTGAGGTGGTTCAGACATGTGCAGAGGAGGAATAAGTGGATATATTGGAGAAAGCATCTTTAAGATAAAGGTAACAGGCAGGATGAAAAGAAGCTGGGCACAGAAGAGGTTCATGGATGTAGTGAAGGAGGACATCCAGCGAGGATGGAACGACAGAAGAGGGTAGGGTGAGATGAAGACAGATGATTCCCTAAACGGAACAGCCAAAACAATATCTCTTAGTCCAGAACACAGCACCTTCTTCCTGTTTTTTATCTTTGTTACCAAGACACATCTGGCCAGTAAGTGGACTGAACGTCCTTTTGTGGTTTGTAGTGACGCCTTTCGGATCACCTCGAGGTCACTTGGAGCGTTGTCTGTGCGAAAAGAAACCAAACCAACAGGAAGAAGCTACAAGTTTACAAGCTCATCAGCTAATTCAGACCAGAGTAGCTATGTGCGTAAAAACCGGTGGCCCTTCGGACAACTGTGGATTCAGGTGAAATTTTAGAGGCATCCTTAAGGACCACTGACAGAAGCAGGATGTACTACAACACAATTCTGAATTTAGCTCTTTAGTTTTTTGTTTGTTTGTTGTTGGTTTTTTTTACACATTTTTTGGTATTTGTGTGATTGTCAAATTCTTTGAAACATTACAAAATGAAACGGCCTGAAAACTTGAATTTGCAATTAATTTGAGGCAATTATTAAATCAGACTGGAAAACGTGACAGAAATGGTCTATTCCAAGAGTGATTTTTCTTTTTAAATAAAATAATGGGAGGCCGTCGGTATTACCTGTTAATGGGTTACGAGTGAAAGTGTCTGTCAGAAACACAAAGCCAGACAGCGGTTGTTACTGGCTGAGAACTAGCAGTTCCCTCAGGAAGCTCAGATTTTGAGAAGTGCAAAGAGTTTGCATGTTGTTTAAGTGCGTTCCCACTCAGAGTGCTATGATAACAGCGAGGGCTACAGATAATTCATCATTAGGAGAAGTTCTGTGCGGGGGGGGAAAAAAAAGCCTTCTTTAAAGTCTGCCAGTGTGTTGCTCACTGACATGCCCTCAGTGCATGAGTTATTATCCCAACTGATGTCACCACATCTGCAGGAGGGATACATTTGTTGCTTAGCAACGGCTAAAGCTCTCAGCATGCTAGCTGCAGTTCAAATTTGATATACTTCTTGACTATTGGCACTTAGTTATACTACAAATAACATGGAGTATTTCTCAATGTGGTCACCGCTCACATTTTCCCTCTTTCCCATTTGTTGTCGCAGCAGTTTCCGCTTAAATTTGCTCTCCATGTGTGGTTAAGTGTCATACATGCTATCATGCTATCACCACTGTTAATGCATTAATTTAACCTTAAAAAAAAACATATATATATACACACACACACACACACACACACACACATATATATATACACACACATTTTTTTTTCTTTAAATGGTTACTCCATCTGAGTGATATGAAACTATAAGGGAAGACATTTCACAGCATGCTAATAAATCAGTCAGCATGAATGTCATTTTGGACAGGTAAAGTCAGGCCACAAGCAAAAAGAAAACTCTGGTCCCTAAATTTAAACATGCAGGGGCTAAATGGACACCCAGGTAAGCAAATGAATCCCGTTCAGTAGAAAATGAGAGCAGAAGCAGATGAGTGAGAGAATCCACTGTTTGAGCGAGGTAAAAGCTTTGTTTTGCAGCAAATGTTTTCATGGAGGGGTTGAAGAGGGGAGGGAGGGGGGGAGAATCAAACTGATATTTAGCCCCTACTGGCTTTTTTTTTCTCCTGCTTTTGTTTTATGCAGGGCTCTTTTTACCACATGGTAGTGACAGATTGTTTGAGCTGAAAGGAAAAGCCATTCGAAGCTAATTAAGCAGCCATTCCAGGCACTGTTCGCAGGCAGGAGGGAGAGTAGCACAGGCATTTGTCAGCGCCGTACCCAACGTGGGTTTAATTGACAACTAGGACTCCTGACTGACAGCTTTTCCAGCGCCTAGCCAATGGCGAGCCGCGCAGGAAGACAGCTTCGAGATCATTGGATGAAAGGCGGTGAAGTGGAGGGAGGGAGGGAGGGGTGGAGGGAGAGAACGGACCCACGTGGGGTAGGGCATAGTGAGAAACACGTGATAGGCTGAGGCGCAGACGTGTTGTAGCCTACCTAGTGCTGCTGATAGGAAAGCTTGTAGATGCTTGAGGTCTCGTTAGAAATAGGTCGATCAATTCAAGTCACTCAAAGGACACTCTGCTTTAGATGAAGGGGTATTCACATCTGCGCACTTCGAGTCTTGAATGAAATTCTATGAGCTCGTATTATTCTTGGCACAGAAATAGGACGTATTTCTTTTTCTTGGCATCTCTAGCTCGCTTTTTCAACCGAGAGCACAGTGAAATCGTCCAGCTTCAAACTATAACCTTTTGTCAGGGTCATGCCAGCTTCAGTTGTAATTGCTCCTATAGTGAGCAGATTTTTAAGGCGAAAGCTTTTATTAAAATGATCCATTCTATTTGGGGGGTGGGTTATTTTCTCTATTTCAGAACGAGCCTCGTTTTAAATTGTACAGCTCGTTGGTACATACTGTGTAGTATTCTGAAACACTCGGGCACCCGCTGCAGTGCACGGAC
Organism: Hemichromis elongatus; assembly: GCA_015108515.1. Classification (NCBI taxonomy): domain Eukaryota; kingdom Metazoa; phylum Chordata; class Actinopteri; order Cichliformes; family Cichlidae; genus Hemichromis; species Hemichromis elongatus. The sequence goes on along the minus strand of VUQR01006633.1, from coordinate 4,398 downwards.
ATATAAATTATTACCTTTGTTTTGAACAAGTTGTTGAACGCACCGAATGTCACTTCAAATCCAAAATGGCGAACATGCGAGGTCACATATCGTGGCCCAATCAGAACGCGATAGTGCTGTATACCCCACGTGGGACTGACGCGCTGTGATTGGTCCTCGGCGCTAAACTCCTCCGGAGAACCCAATTGGTTAGCGCGAGGCCCCTCTCTCGGCAGTCGGGTCCTCGTGTCAGTGCACAGTCTGTGTGTGGTACAGCGCGCGGCAGAGGAACTGGGTACCCAACTGCAGGCTGGCGGTGCGTTTCACAACGGCCGACATTTTAAACAAGAAAAAAAAAAATAACCGCTTGAGTCGCAAAATAATAATCCCTGGACTTACTGGAAGAGTTTCGGGCTGCTACTGGATCTAACAGAGGCTTTCTTTGAAGTTGTCTGCGGTCAAAAACTCGTCCCAGTCGAGGGGTTTCCAGCGTCCGAGCGGGCTGAGCAACGCTCTCAGCCTCGGGAATCACCGGGGCTTTTAAAGGACTCTCAAGGGGGGCAAAGAAGTGTATATATATATAAAAAAAAAAGAAACGACGACGAACAATTGCCCGCCCTCTTATCAAATCTGCGGTGAACGTTACAGATTACCGGATATTAAGCTGCGTGTGGATACTATTTTTTGTCATATATATTCTTCTTACCTGTGCAGAGGAGAGGAATCGGTCGAGACAAAGGTAAAAGAAAAAAAGAGAGAAAAAGAGGGGGGGTTACATGAAGAGAGCCGCTAACAAGACGGGTGGTAGTAGTGGTGGCGGTGGCTTTATGGCAGCCGACTTTGAAAGCAGCAGCTCCTTGTTTTCTGATCTTCCCGGACCACCAAAAACAACAGTTGCGTGTTTTCTTCACCCTTTAGTGGAAGACGACTCGTTAGATTTACGAGGAAAAAGCCAAAAAAAGAGAGCATCGTGTCGTTGCGGGTGTGATCAAAAGTCTAAACTTTGGGATTTATTTGATTCGTGGCATCAAACGCATTTTGCTGCCAATCTGCCCCCCTCCCCCTTTTCTTTTGCACATCTAGACAACAGATTTATGTTTTGTGATACAGACGCTTAGAAAATTAGTAGGAAAAAACCAAAACGACTTTATTCTGCATTTTGCACAAGGTGTATCGGAGAGTTCATAAAGCTCTACGTTCGTGTTGCTTTCGGGCGCTGTGAACGTGATCCAGCTGTTTTCTGTTTGTTTAGGTACAAAAGAAAGGAGCTGATCCATCCGCTGGGCTGGCTCTGAGTGTGCGCCTCGCAGCCGAGAACGAGGCTTTGTCCGCCGCCATCCTGCGCATATCGGGGAGGGGGTGGCGGGGATTTACCGCACCTTCGCAGGGATTACGGAAAGAAAGCACGAGAAAAACAACGCACCGACTCTCTTGTGGAAAAACGAATCGACATGTATCCACAAGGCCGGCATCCGGTAAGTCCCCCGTCTTTAGTCGCCGTTTGTAAATTGATGCAGAAGCGCTGCCCTTCAAAATGGCCTAATTAGCTCGTCAGAGTGGAGCTGCTGATCCACACCTTACTATTTATGGTCTGCATCAGTGCTGCTGAGGGCTTCACCGTGGCAAGGAGAGCCACCGAGAGGTGGTGTTTATTGGAAACAAGATCTGAGATTGTGTTGAACTCGCCAAAGTAGATCATCACCTCCTTCTGTAAACTGACTTTATGTTTGCCCGTGCTGTTTGTGGTGAATGATTTACTAGTAGTAGTGTTTTTCTTTTACAGTC
>VUQR01006632.1:33462-59749 GCA_015108515.1 Hemichromis elongatus | reverse complement strand
CCAACCACTGCAGAGTCATCAGAAAACTTCTGATGATGGAGGTCTCTGTGCAGTGGCTGAAGTCTGTGGTGTAGAGGGTGAAGAGGAAGGGGGAGAGGACGGTCCCTTGTGGTGCCCCTGTGTTGCTGATTACCTTGTTGGGCACACACTGTGGGAGACGCACATATTGTGGTCTTCCTATCAGGTAATCAACAATCCAGGACACCAGAGAAGCATCCACCTGCATCGCTGTTAACTTATTGCCCAGGAGGGTCGGCCTGATGGTGTTGAAAGCACCGGAAAAGTCAAAAAACATGACCCTCACAGTGCTCGCCGGCTGGTCCAGATGGGTGTAGGCACAATTTAGCAGGTAGATGATGGCGTCCTCAGTTCCGAGACGGGGCTGGTATGCAAATTGAAGAGGATCCTGATGTGGTCTGACAATGGGTCGGAGCTGGTCCAGGACGAGCCTTTCCAGGGTCAGTGCCATGGGCCTGTAATCCTGGGGGCCACTGGGAGTGGGCCGCAGAGTGGGTAATTACAAAAAGTACCTTTTAAGATGGAGCACAGAGACTCACAGGTCTGTTAATGTTTAATTTCAGGGCTTGGTGTAGTATAGTAACTGTGCTTCAGCTATGTGGTGTTTAGATTTGTGTAGATGCGCCTGTTGGATACAGATCTGAGTTTCCATTCAGGAGTTTTTAATCACTCGCAAGATAAATCACTGGCCTTGGCAGAGGTATGTGCTTTCAAACATCTTTCATTAAGTTACATAAATGTTTGATGAGCCTTTTTTTTTTCCAAACCTGACCGCATGCTCAGACCTTTATTGTTTCTTTATTATTTACACACAGCATACAGTGTACAGAATATGGGGGGCAATAGATGCCAATTTCCCGGGGCTGGGACTGAGACGCTCGTGCACCTTTGAAGCTGGGACATGTGTCCTGCCAGAGCACATGCATGGCAGGTGTGTTAACCACTACACCAACGAGCCACAACTAAAGTATAAACGTCCTCACACACACGCGATGTTGTCTCCTTCCGCTCTCTTTTTGTTTTTCACATGGGAACCTTTCCTATACTTCTAAGCGGGCTTACATATGTGGTGAGCTTTATAGATGTTCATGCTGCCACTATTGTTTTGTATTGTTTCATTTCGTTTTCTGCATGCGTGAACATTTTAATGAGCTGCTGTTAGTTATTATAGGAAGGACAGCGGTTGCTACCTTGACTCGGACCGCTTTAAATCAGGCAGGAGTCTGCAGGGATGAACATTAATTGGCGTTTTATGTGTGCCACTTACCGGAGACGATGGTTATGCTTTCCAAATTAGATTTGGAAACTGAATCTGCTTTGCCACTTAGATCTGTAAGTGTATTTTCTTTCATTCATCATTTTCTACGACAGTATTAATGAGTCTGAATATTAAAGTAGTCTGAAACCAGTTTTCTGTTTTACTGAATGTCGTTACTTCAGCTTCATGTGAGTCACGTCCGATTAATATTCACAGAAGAATTGTTGTACCAGTGGGGTGTTTTTTTTTAAAGCAAACAGATTAACAGTTAATGGCCTGTTTCTCCGTATCTTCTTTGTGTTTGTCCTTCCAGGAGCATGTGGTGTTTAAGCGATGTTCAGTTGGTACTAATGAGCCCTAAAGTGCGCCAAGAAAATATCCCTCACAGCATTACACCACCAGCAGCTTGCTGATACAAGGCAGGATGGATGGATGCTTTTATGTTGTTCATGTCAAATTTTGTCTCTATAATTTGAACATCGCAGGACAAATTGAAGCTCATCAGTCTTATCATTGTTGTAATCTTCTATAATCCCACTATGGTGAGCCCATACGGTCTTCCTTTTCACTTCTTAGCTGCGAGGAGTGCACCTGGTCTGGTCTTCTGCTTCTTTAGTCTATCTGCTGCAGGCTTTTTTCATGTTATGCATTCATAGACGCTCTTCTGCAAACACTGGTTGTAGCGATTGGTTTTGTCACATTTCCACCAGCAGTGTGATCGTTCTAGAGATGGTTGTGTAGCAAAAACCCAGCAGATCAACAGGTTCTGAAACCCTAAGTCCAGCCTGTCTGCACCAAGAACCATGTCACACTCACAGTCACTCACATCCCCTTTGTTTCCTATTATGATGTCCAGTTTTAACTTCAGGAAGCTGCTGCCACGTGACCGGCTGATTAGACATTAAGGTGCAGCTAATAACATAGAAGGTGAATTTAAACCAAAATGACCAAAATTATGTAGACACTGGAACACCAGACGTGTCCACATAATTCACATTACATAATCTACATCACGTGGTCCGTTTACACTCTGGTATGACTTTAATGTAATCTTGTGTTTGTTTATTTTCATGTTGCTTTAATTAATTATTTTATTAGATATTTTGCTTTGTAAAGCCAGTTTCTTGTATTATATAACACTTTAAATAGAATTTTTAATGAATTTCATGATTTTAATTTTCCTATTGGGCATCTTTTTCTTGTTTTTCTTTATTATGTAAGTGAGCTCCGATGTTAAGTATTACATTAGCTCCATTTAAGTATTTGTTTAGTTATGTAAATTATGTTTTTCTTTTTAGCTTTCTACATTATTTAAAGGTATTCTTTGATAAACTATATTTAATCCTTTACTTCCTTCTGTAACACAGGAATTTCTCAACTTTGGGCATAAACTGTGTTATCTCATTTTTACCTTTGTCACTGTATTGTAAATTTATAAAGGAAGGCGTTGTCTTTTCAGCCTGAATACGCTTCGTTTTGAAGCTAAACTGCATGGTGCCATTTATTCATGAACATGAGACACCTTTTTTGTATCTAAAGTATTCGGGTTATGTTGAAGTAGTTGCTGTGAAACGCTGATGATGGATGTAAACTCGTTAGATATGACTTAGGAGACATCTGGTGGTTTAGCTGATTTACTGCAATAGGAGTTACAGACACTTGTGCTGTAGTTTCAACATTGAATTAGCAGATGTTTGTCCAGTTGTGTGCTGGAAAAACCTGAAATAGAAACAGGATGAGTCTACCAACACTATGACTCCTAACCAGCCGCAACCGAACTGTCTCACCTCTGATTGGCGCAGGTGCTCCTCGGGTCCTCGTGTTTCTTTATGGCCTCGCAGACGCCATCTCCCATCTCTCGTCTGCTCATCCCGTCCAGGTGCAGAACAGTTTCGTACTTCAGTTCAGGGTCCTTGTCCGCGGATATCCATGAGGACTCCCCCTGCTCTCCAGTATGTGATGGCCCCGGCTCCTCCTCCTCCTCCTCCTCCTCCTTGACCAGCTTCTCAGGACGCTCCCTCCCGTCAGGTGACCGTGCCCAGGTGTCTAAGTACTCCGCCCCCATGGTGAGCATCCTCCAGGAGCCGAACGCGGCTGCACGAACCGCTGGAGCATGAAACAAGTAAACAGGATGATATTTGTTATTAGATACGAATTTTATTAGTTTAATGTTTAAAAGCTAATTCTAAACTTACTGCATTGGCTGTTATTAAGAACCCTCAGATTTTTTTCAACTTATTTCTTAAAATTTTATTTTGGTTTTCAGGTGGAAAAAAATGTACACTGATTATGTAGAAGTCTAAAAAAAACTCACAAAAAGTCATATCAAAAATATTCATTAGGCTGTAAAGTGTTATGCTCATTCAGCTGTTTTTAATGATCATAATACAATAAAAATAAAAACAATCAAACAAAACAAAAGGTTAAAAAGAATAGTCTGCACATTTTCAAGGACATGGTTCCTTTACGTGTCACGGCTTGTCACGTATGAATATCACAAAATGTGTACATGTTAATGCTTATGAACCATTTCTTCTCCTTAACTGCTTTGTTTCAGTTCTGAGAGGTGCCGAGCTGCAGAGCATCACCCCTCCTCCAGCAGCTCACCGAACTGAACTTTAACATGCAAACTTCACACGTGTAATGATAACAGTTACATTTATTATATGCATTTGTAGCACCTTTAAAAAAAAGTTTACAAAGTAGTTTGACAATGAAACAAAATCAGACATTTTGTTTCATTAGGTGAAGCTCTTTGAGCCTCCTGGCTCAGTAAGACCAACTCTCGCCTTTTTTTAATGATACAAGAAAATAAGTTGTTTGTTTTTGCGTGCCCGTTCAAATTCTTCAAGCTGGAGTTTACCCAGAGTAAAATCTGAGATCTTAAAGTCTGTATACAAACGCAGGCTAAGTTTGTCAACCTTTCAATAATCTCAGAAGATAATCTGAGCCACTTTTACAGCAAAGATTCCCAAGAACTTCCAGAGACTTCTCAAATTAGAGTTCATTTTAGACCGAGACAGCGAAACGACAAAACCTCTCAGAACTGAACTAAATCTTACAAATCAATACTTTTTAATGTATATTATTCATGAAATCACAATAAAATAAAGTTGATTTATCTAGATAAACTCTTGTTAAGCTTCCTGACATTTCTGAGACTTCACATAGGAGCTACTGATGCTTGAATTAATCTAGAGGCCTTTAAACACTATTTACTGCCTTTATAAAGCAAAGAAGTATATACGAAAGGTAAACACACAAATACAGCCCAAGAATGTGGGCAATCTAGAGGTTTACGTACCATAAACCACGGTGGATCGTCTCTCTGCCCATCTGGAGTAGTGAGGAACGGCTCTCATCCCTGCTCGGTAAAGCAACACAGTTGATGCAGGTCTGCTGGCGGGAGGCTGCCCCGTATGGCACCATGTGAAGGGGCACCAAAGACCAAAAGAGAACTTTCTGCCACCTTGGAATGCGGAAAGGCTGCTTCCTGCCCTGCCAAGCTAAGAACCTCCTTATCAGACCAGCCATCCACGATGCCCAGGGAGAAATTTCTCTGATTCAGTTATCGACCCCGTTTTCGCTGTCCGCCCTGGTAATCAGGAAGGGAGCAATCATCGGCCAGTTTATGAGACCGACAGGGCCTGCAGATCCACAGTCACTCACTTCCTGTGTTGTTTTTGCTTTCACCCTGGCGCTATGGGAATATTTTTTGACCTCTGTCCACCGGGGGTCTTACAGCATTTCAGCCTTTACTTTTCTATTTTACATTTATGTGACAGCTTTACTGTGCTCAAGGTTCCAGTGTAAGGGGAAAACAACAGGGCACCAATAGGATGATTTGGTTTCCTCTACTGGATCTAAATTTAAATAATCAAGCATATATAGTGGTAATACAGGCTGGCCAAGAAACCCCAATGAAAAATAAACTTTTGAATTATTTGTTATTTCTTAATACAAATACTAACCACTGTTAGTGAGGACCATTTGTCCATTTAAGCAGACTTACTTACAAAAGGCAAATCTATTAAAGCTACAATTTATGAGTATTCTTCCATGCTTGTGTTATTTATAGCAGAAACAAGCTGTGAGACGATGGGTTAAATATCCAATAAGCAGCAATGCAGAGAAGGACCAGAATGCTTCAAGCTGAAAGGAAGACAACACTAACTAACAAAACAAATAATGACAACCAAGGGATGGAGAAGAGCATCAGCACAAGGCCACACTGAGTGCCGCTGTTTGGAAAATGGAAAAAGTCTCGATTTTTGCTCCAACATTCAGACGGTAGGTGTTCACGGGGTCAGAACTGGGGATAAACAACGTGACCGCGTGGTTAGGGCACCCATCATGGATGTGCATGTGTGGATTAGTCATCTCATCTGTAATATGATGAATATTTGATGAATGTAGAGAATGCCCATTAGTCACACATTATACAAAAACCATTGAAGTGCTATATATCATTTCTAGTTTAGTCTAGAAGGTTGCATATTTTTCTTGCTCGTTGGCGTCGCACATCAAGCTTTGAACACTAATCTTTACTGCAGATTTCCCCCCACAGGGCTGTACCGACTGAGATGAAGTCAAAGGGTCACACGTTGGTCATTTGAACTGAAACCCGAGAGACAAGCGCTGAAAAACGCTCGACAGACTGTTCAGCCAGAAAGCTCCGAGCATTTTGTTCCATGTATCAAAAAGCAGGAGCTCTGTTAGAATACGCCGATTTTGGTACTTAGTCTAAAAAGCGCTACAGAGATGAACTCACGACACAAACAAGATGCTTTAAAAATCTAAACTCATTAAACGGAGGCTGCGTATGAAGTGTCAGCCCGTCAGGTGATGAATATTTAGGCCCATCTGTCAAACCTGGGCTGCTGCTCAGTCTAAGAGGTGCAGCCTGCAGTCACTGTGAGTAAAGCGTTGCTGGTTGACAAAATAAACTCAAAGGAAGCCGTTGCTGTTCTAGGACATTTTCAGGGATGCATTCAAGCAGACGCCAACAAATGAAGCATAAAACGGTAAATGCATTAGTATTAAATTTATTGAAAAAGAGACAACCAATCAGATGGATGGTTCACGGTCCAGAAATATGTAACAGAACATAATGGAAGTGCATTTTATAACCTTTTTTCCACCTATACCTTTCAAGACTTTGCACAACAGTCACTGCTTTACTAACAACATTTAAGATAACAGGTTGGCTTCTGTCGGCGAAAATCGTGAAACTAAAATCGACTACAGTAACTACAATTAGAAAACTGGAGATAAAATTAAACTTAAAAAACTTAAAAACATTCTCTTATTTTACAAATTATGTTCACTTGGGTAATAAAAATGAAAACAAAAGTAAAAACCTTTGTCAGCACCATTTATTTTTTTTCCTTACTCATTATCAGTTTAAATCAATTCATCAACAAGAACGGCGAGAACGTCCGGCACGTTTCCCCCCCCGTACGCATGCTCAATAAAAAGGTCCGCCAATTTATTCAGACTAGATACGCCTCAGTGCTGAGGAATGGTTCAACATCTTCCACTTTACACCCTGTAACTACTTCAGAAGCAGGAAACTAAAAGCAGCCCACTCCTTTCTCTTTAGTCAAAAACAACGTGAAGTATGAAATGTAAAGACTGTTTTATCGTCTCTGTGGCGTTTACTGTGCGTGATGACATTGCCCCCTGCTGTTCACATTACATACGGCGGAATAATAGAGCAGGAGGGTAGTCCAGGATGTGATTGTGCATCTCGTCTTTAGGTTCTCAACGAAGGTCAGTGGTCCGTGGTTTCAATCCAAAGTGGAGATACAGTACAAGTTCACCAAGAAAAGTTTAAAGAGGACGTGGACTGGCGCCCCCGTGTGTCCGTCAGTACACGAGGCCAAACTTAGTGTGTGGAGCGTTTGTTTTTTTGTTTTGTTTTTAGGAAGGACTGGAAGGACTGTTGGAAGAGCTGGTGTCAGGCGACGCGCTGGGCTGCTGCTGGTCCTCAGGTGTGCTGTCCGCCTGCAGGGACGCCATTGCCGCTGAGGAGTACCTGCACTTGGATGAGCCACATTCACAGCTGAACACCTTGCTTTTGATTTCCCAGAAGTGGTCACCATAGTTAAATCTGAGAGGAGGACGACAGAAGAAAGGAAATGTTTTTATAAAAGTGCTGATATGCAACCAAACCTACATTCATCTTACAGCTTCTCGCTGCTCCACAGTAGCTCTAAATGGAAACATTCACAGCAGATAACAAGGAGTTTATTCAAACAATGCTTGCAGACAGTCAGGAGAGATTTCGCAGGTCTTTCCTCCCCACCGCTGTCAGACTCCACAACAAAGACTGCAGCTAATCATACACTGAAACCACACGTGCAATAAATCCGTTATACGTGCAATACTCAGTTGTATACAGCACTTGTATTTGTATTCTATCCCATTCTGTGCAATCTTATTCTTCCTACTGCTGTAACGATGCAACTTTCCCACCTGTGGGACTAATAAAGGTCATCTTATCTTCAGCAGAGACTGGGTCATCTCCTCTAAGCTGTATACTCCAAATGAGCCAACAAGAGTCTCCACGTGGGGGAAGCGTAATATAAATTTAACATTTTTTTCATAAATGCTCCACCACTGCTGTTTATTCAGGTTTGGTCACAGTGGCAGCAGTGAAATCAGAGCTCTCGAAATCCCTTTCAGCTGACATTCCCAGACTAGTTTGGAGACACTCTCCAGCGCGTCCTGGGATCTCCCGCCCAGAAGCTTCCTCGGCTAGCTCGTTTTACTGTGGAGAATCAGTGAGTCAACCCGGAGCCCCGTGCCTCATCTCTATTCCCCGGTTCTTGCGTGCCATCTTTGCCCTCAACTGCTGAGGGAGGGAGACGCTGCAGCAGCGTTTCTGAGTGGCGACACGGATCGTTAGGGAAAAAGCTGCAACGCGTCCGGCACGTCTCGAGCCCGTATGAACGGCGATGGTAGCGGGGTGCCCATAAACCAGGAGCCAGACTCATTTCAGCCACTTGATCCATGATGTCACTCTCTCGGTCACTAGCCACAGCTCATTTCCCACACGGAGGGTCGGAAACGAAAACTCTGGTTTTTTTACTTTGTTTTTTTATTTTTGTTTTTCACACTTTCTAAGGGGAAAATAAAAAAAACAAAAAAGTAGTGGACTACATTACAACAACATCAACAACGATGGAAACGCAAAAAAGAGATAAACATAAATAAGATAAGTTGTGAAAGCGTACCCAAGCTCCTCTCCAGCTTTGATGTTTTCACTGGCGAAGAAGGCAATGTGTGGGAAACGCAGGTCCTGGTGTTTGGTGAACACTCGGCAAGCGAACAAGTTGGGCTCACACATGTGGTTCAGGAAGCGACTGATATTCCCGTAGAAACGGGCATCAATGCAATAGAGATCCTGTGGTTTGCAGAAGGGGGAATAATTAAATAAGTGAAAAGAAATGTGCACAGGAGGAAGGAAACCAGAAAACTGTCCCGAGTCTGTTCACATTTCGCTTATACTTCACCTTTTCATCCAGACTGAACAGGTAAGCGTCGTTTTGCCTCATCTCTGCTTCTGCTTCAGAGATGATCTCACCGACATACCTGTCCAAAAACAGACGGGCCATGAGTGGCGGCAACATTTTAATATTCATCTCACAAGTTTCAACCGTGCAGCACACCAAAGACTTTACAGCCCAGCTGGTTTACGACACCTGTCCATAGAAAGTCGGTCACATAAGGCACAAACTGCAGTGTAACAGTGAAAAGCCAGGGGCAGCGCGTTATTCATGAACGACTCTTTGGAAGCACTGATTCCAGCCACGGTCCGATCTGACTTCTGTAAATAAGGAATCCAAATGACTTATGACTTTATGCGTTGGTCAGACGTGTCGTACTGCTTCCTTTGCCTAAGACAGATAAGTCAATCCCTCCATGCTCCTGTTTCAAACTAAATGTAACCAAACATCTGGTTTTGTATGTGTAATACTTGCATTTAGACTACTGACAGTCATCTGGGGTCAGTCTTGGGACCATCTGGCAGGATATGAAGACAAAGCTGCACGTGCAAGAATAGCATTTAAATCTTCCCCAAAATGAAAGCAGAAGTGATAAAACACAAAGCCGTGGCCACTTTTCTCAAACTCTAAACTATGCTGGGAGACACTGAAGGATGGATCCGAACAAAACGAGCGTTACTGGGCCGTCTTTGACTTACTCGCATACAAAGGTCCCTTGTGGTATGTCTTGCAGTGCCTGGACACCCCAGCCTTTCCTACTGGTCCTGAACAGCTGGAGTCTGGTCCTAGAGGACCACAAACATCTTTAAGCAACACTTGTCTTGTTTACCTTCACACAGCAAGTAGCGCAGCTCTTTAAATCCTTTAAGAGTCCTTTTATTTGTTAAATCACCTGAGTCCGTTTTGCACTACGCGGTTCTTGCAGGTCCTCCAGCAGGAGCATGCATGGTTGCACTCAAAGATGAGAGGAGGCTCCTCTCGGCAGAATTCAGGCAGAAGTCGACCAGTCTAAACGGGGCAATGAACACATGTAGCGCACCCTGTAAGCCTGACGCTTTCAAAGACGGCGACTGCACTGAGCTGTATAGACTTAATGTTGGGTAACACTTATTTTATTTAAGCTGTTCGCACGCTTTCGGACTCAGACTGCCCATTCTTACCTTGTCGTACCAGCAGCGCAGACTGAGCTGTCCACACATGCAGATGCTCGCAGAGCAGTCTTCCTTACAAACACAGTACTGCAACAGAATGGAAAACAACACAGATCACTTCACTGCACAGAAGAAAATGTATTATTGATGGCTTTGGATTAGATGCAACATAAAAAGATGTTAAAACATTTAACAGAAAGTGCCAGAACAGTCCAAAGGTAAACTCCTGTGTCCGTGAAGTTAAAGGATTTCACCTTTAGCAAAGAAAAATACATTTTGCTGCACGGCAAAAATCTCTGTGGGGATTCTGCAGATTCTCTCCTGATTTCACCAAAACCTAAAAATGTTGGCAAAGCTTACTGAGAGTTGGGGCTGTTTGGTCCAAAGTTGCTTTGGCACAGAGCTGAGATAAGCGAGTAAAAATCACGACTTCCTGTGAAGCTCTGCTCATGTGCGGTAACTCGCTTCCAGGGTTCAGCTGCAGCCTTCCTCGGCCCCGGCAGTTATGAGCCAGTATTTGTAGATTTACAATGTCAATTTTTACGTACACATCAAAGTACAACGTAAGTTCTGATGTGAATTCTGTGTCACGTTGTAACCATGAAGAGTCTTCCGTAGATTACTCGGTCCAAATCTGGATCGCTTCCAAAACCTAATCACTTCCTCTAAGTGGAAATGCAAATCCATCCACAACCTTTTACTCAAAAAGTAAAAAAGGTTTTCTTTTTAAACTATATCAAAGACACTGGCTCTCTGTGTTGATGATGGGGTAAATCTGATCTGTGCTCGTCATGCAGACAGTTTGCTTTCAGCTTCAGCTTCTTTACTGTTTGTCGTTTAATGTTAAATCTAATCTGATGGCGTTCAGCTTACCTGTAAATGTGTTATGTTTCTGTCAATATTCATGGGGGAAGTAACACAGTTTTCGGGGATGTACTTGTAGTCATCTGGGTAAGATTCACTGTCAACTGCGTTGACACAGGGGATGGGAACTCGCTCCTGCCCTAAAGCTATGTCGCTACAAACAGACAAAGAGACAGTTTAGGTGCTTCAATCAGAAAGACACAGGTTGATAGAACATCACTATCTTTGGTGCTTTTTCATTCCCAGCCTGGTCTTTAACCTGTGAAGGGCTTTCTCCTCTGCTCGACTGAGCCTGATGTTTTTGGCATCCCTCTCCTTCCTGTTGGCCTGCAGAGCAGCCCAGGCCTTCGAGCTGTGGCTGCAGCAGTCTGGGGGAGTTTCTCCCTCACGGTTCTTCAAAAACACATCTGCTCCTCGAGACAGGAGGAGCCTGGCGAGACAAAGAACCCATTTTACTGATCATCTATGACAACAATGACTTTTCTTTAAACAGCGTTTTTATTCAGTGGGTGGGACCAGCAACTCACATGATGCAATCCAGGCGATTCTCCCGAGCAGCGATGTGCAGAGGGGAGTCTCCGTGGATGTTGACAGCTTGCAGATTGCAGTGGGCGTTCAACAGCAGCTCAGTGATCTCCACGCTGCCGGAGAACGCGGCCCAGTGAAGGCAAATGTTTTCTTCCTAAATGAAGAACCCAAATATACTCACAATTAGCCAACATTTAATTTTTCTGCGAAGGATTTCAAACCGAGGGTGGAGAGACTTCTACGCTAACCTTGTCCCTGATGCTGCAGTCAGCTCCTTTAGTAAGAAGCAGCTTCACCTGGTCTGCATGTTTGTACTCTGTGGCCCAGATCATGGGTGTCCACCCTCCGTCATCCTGTGGAAATTTAATAATGGGCTTGAAAATCAGCTGAAGAAACACCGAAACAAAAAAAAATCCAACTACATGTTGGAATTCCTATAAAAACTATGAAGAAAAGCACGTTTTAATTTTCAGTCCTCCTGAGTACAGAGCAGTAAAAGAGGAAGGGCTGCTTCATTACGTCACAGCTGTCCTGATGCTACATATAGCAAGGTCAAACGCGTTAATCCCAGACGCATGCAGCAGAGTGCAGCCCGTCATGCATCGATAACTCCCAGAGCACCTTTTAAGCCCAGTTACAAAGTGCTTCACAGTAACGATGCACACTGGGAATCCATCCTAATGTGTCACATGAATGGAAAACAGGAACATTAATTAATATTTAATATTTTTTAATGGAAGCTACAGATCATATGAAACAAATTATTCATCACTGAGCCTTGGGAACAGCAGTTACTAGTACAGAGGACATCAACCAAAACACTTGAGCTCAGTGCAAAATGTTTGCTTTGTAGGCAGCAAACTGAATACAAACGTGCATCGTGATGGGAATCACTATCACAGAAAACTTTGTTCATCATCTCTCACATCGGAAATAAATTATTTTAAGGAACTTAAAAAGTGAAAGGCTTGTGTGGAAGAATTCTAAATAGTTTTGAGGATAGAAATTTACAGGGTTTCAACAAATGCAGCTAAATTTTGGATTTTTTATAAATTCCATTTTTAACGTCTCAAAATGAAATTTAGGACAGACTTGACAAAAAACAACAATAACAACAAAAAAACAAAACCTGTGTAAATTGTTGAGGATGGAGACGAGCTGCACGTGTACTCCACTTCCTCCATGTTGCTTGTAAGAACTGCTTAAACCAACAGTTGGAAGCAACAAGCCTCGATTTTCAGGCTAATATATTTTAGAGATTTTCAATAAAAATGTCAGAAAAATGACTTCTTTGCAGTTTTAGGACATTTGAGATATTTTAACACAAATGGAGAACTTATTTTTGATTAATTAATTAATTCAATGCATTTGAGATGTTAAGGACGCCCAAGAACCTGCGTACCATTTGTTTGCCCGTGGATCAGGAGATTGACACCCCTGCTTCTACACAGCAACTATGAAAGTCAAACATCTTAATCCAAGAAAAAAAAAAAAGACTGGAAACAGGGCGACTATGGAAGGCTGAAGTAAAAGTCCATCTGTTTGTTTGTTTTTTGATAAACTAGGATAGCTGTTTTTCACTGCTAGTTAAAGCTTGGCTAAGCTAAACTACCCGTGGCTCTGTAGTTAACACACAAACACAGACAGCAGAGCTCTGCATCCTGAAGCTGTACATTTCAATCCTGCAGCCCCTCCCCTTCTTTTACCAGAGTCATTTTCAAATGTACTAACCTGGCAGTTAATATCAATCAGTCCAGTGGACAGAAGGTGCTCAACAATCTTGTAATGGCCAGATTTGGCCGCTAGGTGGAGGCACGTGAACCCTTCAACATCCTGAGAACAGCAGAGGATTTAATTATTGGTTCAGGTTTAAAGACAAACATTTCACCTGCATCTTTAGTTTGCTGGTGCATATTTACCTTGTGCATGGCGCTGGCTCCAGCTCGGAGCAGGTATAAGACCACCTCCATGTGGTTGTTCTCACAGGCCTCCATCAGAGGAGTCCGCTGATCTTCATCACACATGTCCAAGTTTGCACCAGCCTGAAACGTCAGACAAACGGCGAATGTAAAACTGCTTCCACTAAATCAAAATCATCACTATTAGTATAAATCTCTGCTTTTGTCAGAAAGTTATCAAAGTTTAATATTTCCATAGCAAAGGTGTGAAGCACAAGCTTACCTGAACAAGCATGTGGCAGATGTCTTTGTAACCTCCCTCAGCTGCTGCGTGCAGCGGCGTGCGTTTATTCTGCGTCTCCATCTTAAAGTTCGGGTCAATACCGTCCACTGGAAGGTAAAGGAAGGCGAGTAAGATGAACATGCCAACATGTATGTTTCTTGTCACGTGCATCCAACATGTGACAAGAATTTGCCAGCTTGTTGTGACAGATGGGCTGAAGTCGTATACAGTGAGTGGAGTATTTAGGCTGAGGGTCAACGACTGCATTAGACACAGAAAACTTACAACTGCATGTGTTAAAATCATTCATAATGAAATGTAAGGGTCATTAAATGACACCAGTTTGTTGGAAGGAAGAGCAAAACTAGAAGGTGTCAGGAGAAAGAGAGAGAAAAAACAAAGTTTTGGCACACATGGATATACTACAAGGTGAAAAATGAAAAGTACAAATGACGGAGCCTGAATGGGACTTACGTACCCAACATGAGCAGGACCTTCTTCAGCTCTCCTTGCTTGGCAGACAGGTAAAGTTGTTTAGGGTGGAAACGCAGTTTCTTGGGTCTGATCAAGCAGACACAAAAAAATGTATTAGCTTGTAAATGGCTTGTGGTCTTTTAGGTGAATTAAGGCGGGTGAACTTACTTTTCTGTGTCGAGAGCCACCAGGATGCTCTCTAGAGTTTCTCTGGGTCCTGGACTGAGAGCGGACAGGGCCGTTGTTGCCATCCCAGCCTGCAGGGGGGGCGCCCTAGAGGACCCAGGAACAGCAGACGTGTCGAATCCATGTGCAGAACGAACAGACAGCGAACTGTCCGCCCGGCCGCTGACTTCAGCCCCCACAGTTAGACAAGAGGAGCTAAAAAGAAAGCGAGAACAAAGTTCAAGTTCTGCATTTTGTGAGAAGCCAACAAATTAGTTCCAGAGTTGCATTTTTACCTGCCAGTGGTGGTGTCTGCTCGGCCTTCCAGGGCTCCAGGCGTGGCTGGCCCATGTGCAAGAGCAGGGGGCACGGTGGACGTGGTGTCAGCCTTGGCAATGGTGACCTCCTTGGCCTTGCTGGCCTCTTCTCCGCAGTGAGGACAGAAGCTTTGACCTTTCAGCACTGAGGCACAAGCGCGATGAAAACGGTGAGAGATGCTGACGTCTGGTTGGCACTCCATGAAGGTGCCCTGTGCAGGAACAACAAACAGTCTCTGTAAACAAACATTCACACAGCACGTGTCCTCTGACCCACACGAACATAGTGACTCGGTTGCTTCTGTAAACCTACAATATTCACTCATAAGAGCCCAAAGGAGGAAGAACCCTACAGCCGATATCAGCGTTCAGATTATAGCAGCGTATTCTCTGAGCAGCTTCCTCAATCTTCAGAGTAACATTATATCTGTCCAAATGCAAGTTTTTCATCTGTGTAAATTGTTCCATTTGTGACTTTAGCTGCCAGTTAAACTGCAGCCACAGGCCTGAAAGTGACCGGCGCACAGCTTTCACTCACCGCTCTGCAGAAGAAGCCGCAGCCCGGACAGCACTGGTGCTTCACCATGCCGTTGCGGTGGTCCTCGCACAGAACGAGCAGCTGAACGGAGTTGGAAGGACGCATCATCTCGTGTTTCACTACGGCGTCCTGGCAGCGAGTCAGCTGTCCATCTACGCTCTCTGTGGCCATGCACTTCCTGTCTGCCAGAATGAGAATTTCTCGACTCTTGGGGGTCTCCATGCGGCAACTGCAGAGCGGAAGCTCCTGAGCCTCCTCGACCGCCGACCCTGACGTGTCTGCAAAGACAGAAAAGAGTCCGGCCGATGAAATCAGCCGCACTCCATTCCACCAGGATAGGACAACGATTCAAATCGACAAAACAAGACGTTTAATCCTTTATCACCCAAGTATCATTAAAGCCGCCTGGAGTTTTTTGTAATTTTGTCTTTCAAAACCTTGTGGCTCCGTTGCTTTGAATGTGTGCAGTATAACATTTCCTGATTGTTTTGTTTTCTTTCCTTCTCTACGTGTCAAACAAAAACGAGCTCCAGCAGCAGCCATATTAATCCATCCATCTTCACAGCAGAAATGAGCATGTTTACAGCCCGGCATGACCTGGATAGGTTACACTTCTATAGCAACTCTTCAGAGGTGATTTCTTTCACCAACCTGGATCCTGGCGTTTGGGCTGTAGATGCTTCGACAGGTTCCGTGACACAGGGAGGTGGAGCCAATCTGTGTCTGAGGCCTTACCTCTGCTAACTAGACTGAAGCTCACCTTTGCTGGGTGAAGGCTTGCTGAGGCTGACAGGTGGGACAATCTGTGTGTACTCCGTGTGATCATGGGGTTCGGCTAGAGTGGGAGCCTGAGGCTGAACAGCCACCTCCGGCTCTGTGAGAAAGACGAAGGATAAGAAAATACTTCAGAGCCTTAAAAATATATATCATAAATATATCTTCTGAATATTTCTCACCTAGTTCAAAGCAGTAGAAGAAGTGTAGACACATGACAAACATTAACAAGTACAACCGCTGGGTTTGAACTGGGCCGAGTTTTCAGTCCAATGTGGATCTGAAGTTTTGATCAACTTGCAATCAAACTTCTGTCATTTAAGTCGACAGAAGTCAAACTCATGAAGTCAAACTGATTTTAGGGTTTAGCAGAGGCTTAAAATCACGTTTTAGTGTCCATGTTTTACCCAGAAGATCACAGGCACTGTGATTATTTACATTTTTAAAGTTAACTGAGTAAACATTTACACAATATCCTTTTTTTTTTTTTTTTATTAAATCATTAAAAAATGGCCAGAAAATCCAGATTTCTGCCAAATAAGATAACGTAGCAGTGCTTCCATACTCAAATACTGACCGCCGTCAGATACGTTATACGTATTTTTCGCTAGCTAACAGCTGGAGACGTGGCCTCGGGTTGGGTTAAGAGGCATAAAATGAGAAAACATTGTCAGTAACGCCATTTCCACCTTTCACACGGCGAAAGAACCTCCACCGAAAAGACGGACACAAAGCTGCTACAACACTAAAGAACGTTTAAAAAGGTACAGATAAAAAAAAAATCCATTCATTGTTTATTGTTGTCTATTTTGTAAATGTGTAGTTCAGATCTGAAGTCAAACTCACTGATAGAGGCGAGTGGCACAAACAATTTGCATATTTTTGAGCTAAAACGACCGTTTCCGTCAGTCTGGCAGCAGGTAAAGAGGTGCAACGTTTATTTAGAAAATCATCTAAATGAAGCAAACGTTTAAACCGATACTGAATCTTCTAGGTGGCCAAACTCCGTCCACAGCTGAACGCGGTTGGTTTCTGGAGTTAATGTTGGTTTCAGAGAAGTACTTACTGCCGTTTCTCTCAGAAAACAGCATCAGCATCGACTAAGAACACTGAGACAGGTGATTGGGTGGATGTGCATACAGAGGAGCAGCGATCACCTTTGGACTTCATCCTCCTTTTTCGTTTCCTGGAGGGGCGGAGCCATGCGCTGTCTGCTTTTGTTTTCTTTTTCAACCTTTTCTTCAGACTGGACTCTGTGCTCTGATGCAGGTAAGAACAGTTTTACATCAACTCTCTTCCATTTTCAGCTAAGAGAGGTGCTATTGGATGCAGCTGGAGAAGAGGTGGCGAGCAGGCCTTACCAAGTCAGATTCAGTGCCTTCCTCCTCCAATTCTTCCTCTCCAGATTCTTCAGACTCCTGCTCATCCTTCACCTCCACCAGAAGAAAGCAAACAGAGTTCATCAGTAGCATTAAAAGAAAAAAAACATAAGACTTTCACTGCAACGCATGGCATTCCCAGTTATTCCCAGTTACCACAACCCCACAAGGCTTGAAGAGAAGGAAACAACTTTCATTCTCCAACCTGAGCGATGGATTCAGAGGTTTCCTGTGCACAACCTTCCGGTTCTTCTGATGGCTGCTGTTGCTCCTCCTCATCAGACTCCAGATCTTCTGATTCTTCATCCTCAGATGCATTTCCCACCTTCTCCCCATTTATGCTGGCCACCTCTTTAGCCTGCAAGACAACAATGGGGAAAAAAAGTGGACGTAATGCTATACATCACGATAGTGAGCGTCCACTCATTCATATCTGAGGTAATAAATGAACCTGAACATCGTCGCATTAACCTGACCATACCAACAGCCTAATTTATGTTTAAAAAAACTAAGAACAGTTGTCAGAGACGTCGATTGAGAAATGTTTTATTGTTAAAATCCCCACAACGGCACGCCTAGTATCTACAGCTGGGGTCATAAATGACTCCCATTCACCTGAAGGTCGACTTCCAACAGAACAGAGCTTAGAGCTCCACCATGTCGAGAAAAGCTGAGGGTTCGTGTGACAAACAGGTTACTTTTACTCGTCTATGTCTGCAAGAATTCAATCCACATGTGGCAGAAAGCGCACGAGAAGCACAAGACTGAAGCACTGTAAATATATAAGACGTGATATGCTAATGAATACGTGTTACACTTTCTTTTAATGTTGCTAATTTAAAAAAAAAAAAAAAAAGACGAGCAGCACAGACCTCTGAGCTCTTGGCAGTCTGCTGTAGTTCCTTAAACATTTCCAGCACAGTTCTCTGCTTTAGCACTTTGGTTTTCTTCTTGGGAACCAAGCTGTACATTCCCATTCGCCTCTTCTTCTTACGGGATGACAGCGCTCCCGAGTAAGAGCCTAGAGCACAAGAGAACACCACCTTTACATCAGAAGCTGTTACCGCACACAAACATCACACTCTCCTCCAATTTGTAGTGCATCTGCTTTTGTGACGTGTCGCTGGAGTCTGTCTAACCTAGCTGGAGCTTGGCTGGTACAGGAGCCGGAGAAGCCGAAGGAGCTGCCGGTTCTGCAGGAGCTGGAGGTGGCTGTGGTGGAGGAACGGGTGCTGGTGAAGCCGATGAAGCAGTTTGTGCTGAAGATGGCGTATCTGGTGGACTCTGAGGTAGGTGGTTCTGAGAGGGTGACTGCGGTGAGGATTGCTGCAGGTCGGGTGCAACGTGAGTCTCCACTTTGGCACTCTTTGCTTCTCTTAATTCCCTGTTAAGAAGCTGCAGATGGACAAAAGCATTCAGGATCAATGTGTTACAAAGGTTTCCTCGTGTTAGTACTGGTTTTATTTCCTTGTTTTCTTAGAATCACATTTTCATTAGAATGGATTTGTTCCAGCTCCAGGACTCCATTAGAGCAGCTTAGCATGATTCAAGTACAAAATAATCTGCATTTATCGTATGCTAAGCTGTGGTTCAGTCCATCCTCTGTCTCCTGCTAACTTCAAGCCTGCGCTCACAACCAGAGCTGTGAGTCTGAGACGGCCACATAAGTGAAATCTGCACGCACGGACGACAAAGAGAAAAAGTCAAACTTGAGTTTGTAGAAGTAAACTGATTGAGCTACAAACAGTGAGCTCATTATCTCAAACTTTGAATATGCTTATAATAAACATGATTGTAACAGTTTATTTATGGCAGAACAAGAAAAGTAAACGAGGCTCAATTTTATTTTATTTTAAATAAAACCTAAATATACATTTTCAGTGTTGTAACGTCCACATACTGAGCTACGGGTTTACAACCTTTCAAGAAGACTCAAATACATAATATCACTATTTCCTCAAATAAAATGAGTGACCTGGTCACAGCGTTGCATGCTCTCCTTCGCCTCCCTTGTGGCTAGACTGTGATCCTACCCTTCGCCCTCCCATGCTCAATGGCTGAGGGACCTTCTGTAGCACCCGAGCCTTGAAAAGCTCTGTTATGCAATTAGTAATAACAGTGGTAAGTTTTACAAGGCGTGGGGGCAATTCCTGAAATACTTTTCCAGCCTTCAGGTTGTGAACCCGACTCAAAGCCTCATCAGAAATCATGTCAGTGGACGAGTGGCTGTCAAGAACCCATTTTAAGGAAAACAGGAAGAAAGAAGTGTGGAATGGCCAATTAGACAAGAACTGGATTGATGGAGCGATGAACCTAAATTTGAAAGTTTTGGTTCAAATCATTATCAATATATTGATGGGAGGTCAGGAAGAGGTGCAACAGTGAGTGTCTACATCCATCCGTAAAATATGGTGAAGGCTCTGACACTACCTGGGACTTCTATCTGGGAACAGCTATAAATTTTCAACATGAAAAAACAGACTACGATAGATCGCTAACAGCCATAGACTGGCCTCCCCAACGCCGGAACCTCAACGTTACTGAAACATCGTTATTTTCTGTCACATTGATCCCACAAAAAGGCAGCTGACATCAAAAAGGGAGGTTTGAAAGTCCTCCAAGGAGCCTGGAGAGTTACTCCTTACAGAACGTTTTCTAGGAGAGCCAGCGTGTGTTGAAAAATAAAGGTGGTCAAACCAAATGTTGACTTTCAAGCTTATTAGAATTCAACAAACTCTGTGATATTTGCACATGTTTGCATACATCACTGAACCGCCCTTTCTCTCTCCTAACAACATAAAGAGCAATGAGTAGCTGCTCGACCTTAGGGCTGGGCGATGTGGCCTAAAATCCATCTCGGTACAATTTGAAGCTTGTGCGGTAACGATATATAATCGCGATTTATTATTTTCTTCTGTATATTGTATTTTCCGCACGATAAGGCGCACTTAAAATCCTTTTATTTTCTCAAAAATCGACAGTGCGCCTAATACGGTCCGCCATATGTATGAATTCCGGTTGTGCTTACTGACCTCAAACTGATTTTGTGTGGTACAAAGTGCTCAAAAATCTGTTGAAAATGATTTAGTATGACTTTGGTGAGCTACAAAACCGCACCGCTTGATGGATTGTTGGAGCGTTACAGCTACTGTAGTCAGGAGCCTCGCGGAGTAATCTGGGTCCTAAACTCCGTCCGCATCTTTGCTGATGATGCACAGCTAAGAAGATCAGACACCAACTAGGGAGGATCAGAAAGACAAACGCAACAACATTATCATCCCATATGTAGCCGGTGTATCAGGAAAAACTCAGGAGAGTCTTCTCCCAGCACAACATCCCAGTGTACCTCAGACCCAGCAACACGCTCAGGCAGGACTGGTTCATCCCAAAAACAAAACTCCTGAACACAAACTTAACAATGTGGTGTAGCTGTACAGCAGGGGTCCCCAATCCCAGGCCTGGGGGGCCGGTGTCCTGCAGGTTTTAGCTCTCACCCTGGGTCAACACACCTGAATCACATGATTAGTTCATTCCCAGGCCTCTGGAGAACTTCCAGACATGTTGAGAAGGTCATTTATCCATTTAAATCAGCTGTGATGGGTCAAGGACACATCTAAAACCTGCAGGGACGCCGGCCCTCGAGGACTGGGATTGGTGACCCCTGCTGTACAGTGTAGCGAGGAATGCCCAGACCTCTACACTGGAGAGACCAAATAGCCACTGCATAAACGCATGGCACAGCATAGAAGAGCCCCCTCCACAGGACAAGACTCGACTGTCCATCTGCATCTAAAGGACAAAGGTCACGCTTTCGAGGATGCCAATGTTCACATTTTGGACAGAGAAGACAGATGGTTTGAAAGAAGCATCTATGTCCACTGTGAACGTCCATTGTTGGACAGAGGCGGGGGTTTACGACACCAACTGTCTGCCATCTATAATCCAGTCTGGGATCCCTTCCCAGACGCCTTAACGCCCACTCACATCCTCGACCGAATGACCTCAGGAAATCACACGATAGGGTGGTCTAGGTTTCACAATAAGCTCACCCTAAACCATGGCTGATTGTGACCCATGTGATTGTGATTAGGTAGAGGATCAGTAGGGGGGTCCATTGTCCCTACTGGGGGGACACTCCCACAGGGCTTAAATCTGGGACCATTTGACCCTAGAGCTGAAGAAGCTCCTCGGATGAGAGGTGAAACGTCTTCAAGCACCTTAGGCTACGTCCACACTAAGACGGCGTCTTTGGTCAAGGAAAAATGAGTTATTTGAAAACGCTCTCCAAAGCGGACACATTTGAAAACGCCGTGTTTGCGTTGCAGTGCGGACTGCAAAAACAGATTTTTGGAAACGATGACGCGTGTTAGTCAAATGATGCAGTCACGTGACCAATTAAACGGAGTTGGCGGAGGGGATTATACAGCAGTTGTTGTTTTTGCTCTCAGCTTTGACCGCCCTATTAAACATTCATATCAGTCTGTACGTGCTCCAGACAGAATTAAAGAATTTGAAAAAAGCTAACTCCCTTTTGCAACTTTGTTATTTTGTGTTACTCGTAGCAACAACTCCACCTCAGTGTTGGTCCACTTTAAAACTTTTTTCTTGACATTTTTCTTTTTTTCAAAGAGCCGGAAAGTCATCCGTTTTGAGTTTCAGTAAGTTTTCAGTGTCGGTTTCAGTCTTTATTAGGGTGAGTATTAGTTTTGGGTTGTTTTTAGTGTATTTTCCTGGTATTGGTCTCATCAGGTATCAGCTTTAAAAACACAATTTAATCAAATTGGGGTTTTTTGTTTTTTAAATTTCCAATTAAAATTTTAAGTTGAATATAATCACCTTGGTTTACAAGACACATGATTACCAAAGACACCCATTACATTTGTTGTGGTTTGCTGCAGGTAATTCCTCTAATGGAAAAATGTGCATCCATGTGAGCAGATTTCAATGGTTGCAAGTTCTTCCTTCCATCCATCTTGGTTTTAATGACAATCACAAAGATTCCACTCTCGTCCGTCTCCACTCTGCCCCTAATTAAACGTGCCCGTCAGCACAGTTCTTAAGAATAAGGAACTTTTAATGACATTTTAGGTCACAGAGTGGCAACTTAAGATCCTTTCGTGAAAAGAGCCATCGGTCGAAAAAGGAAGTCGTCACAGTTATACACAGTTAGCTTGCTGCTTTGAGTTTGGGGAAGCCATTTTCACAGCCACATCTATAAAGAAATTGTAATTTGACGTGGAAGATGCAACTCAAAGCCCAGTGCTACAGAAATAATTTGATCTTTATGATTCGGTTAGTTAAATGAAGGCAAATCTACAAGAAAGACGAAAAAACATTTTAGCTGGCCTACATCGTCGCTGACCTCAGGTGCATCCGACACCTTTGGGATGAAATGAATAACACACATTGCTCTGAGGAAATGTGTATGTGGTCAAATTTCTTCTAATACCCGTCTTTACAGTCACAGATTAACCCTGTAAACTCTAACAAGAGGGTTAGGCTTGACGTGCGTGCATGAACTACAACTTTTAACACAGCTCTGTAACCATTCAGCCAAGGTGTGGATACTCAGACAAATGATCACGCCTCAGCAAGTTCAAACAGGAAACAAAATGTATGAGGAGGATGTTTTCTGCAGAACATCTCATCTTCTCCTACTTTTGTAGCATTTCCCTCTTGGCCAGCTGGGAAACTGAGAAGTCCTGTGTTGTGTGTATGATAGAGCTGGTAACATAAAGCACAATGCAAGCATCTAGCAGTTTAATAGTACCCCAACTATTGAACTGCTTCTAAAGTTGCATACAGGCAATATAAGCTGTATTACTATAAGAGATGCTGCAGGGATAAACCTGGTATATATTATAAGTGCATTTTTCCAATTTGGCCTTAAACTGTTTTTACTCCTTAAGGTGTCGATAAAACAAATGTAAAGCAGACATGATAATCCCTTGCTCCTGGTCATGGTTCACCTTTTGTGCCGGGCTGACAGCAGGTCTGGACATGGTCTTCCGCGCTCGGTGTACGGTGACTGGCGCTGGAGCCGGGGAAGGAGACGAACTGGTGCCATTTTTAGTGTCTGGTGTCCCCTGCCCCGGCTTAGTCCCTGTACTGGGGGCAGTCCTTAGTGCACCTGAACTCTGTGCACTCCCCAACGCCGAGGCAGGGAGGCTTTTGGCTGCATGTCCCCCTGTCGGTGAGCCCGAAGGCAACCAGTTAGTCCTGTGAGGGGAAACTCCCAATCCTGGCGCCGCTGCAGCACCACCTTCCTGCTCCGGCTGCTGCTTAGTGAGAATGAATCCATTGCTTCCAGTAACAGAACCGTGTGGTGGCTCCATGTCAGACGTGCCATTTTCATTTAACAACAGTACAGTCTTATTTCCTGTTGTCAGGTCCTTGTGGCTCGTGTCGTCGCTCTCGGTGCCATTCAGCATCACCTCTGATGCAGGGGAAGAGGCCAGTCTGTCTGCTACCTCTTTGTCTCCATCTACACGTCCAAACAAGACATCAATTAAATCACAACGTAAACCCATCATTTACACAAATAAAATACCTTCAAGTGTATTTAGACAAATACCTGACTTCTCTTCTTCGTTGCTTCCTGGATCGAGTCCCTCTTTCTTTGTGGATCCACCTTTATCCACGCAGCTCTTGGCTAGACCAGCGGGCTGATTTATAAAAAAAAAAAAAAAAGTACATGTGAGGAAAAATCGGTTAAATTAAACAAGCTTTGTTAAATATATATTTTTTGTGGATAAAATTATTAAGTGACTGCTTAGTTTGTGATGTGTCTAAAAACAGACCCCCAGGTGTTCCTAAAGCCTAACGCATATTCTGAAGAGTGAGTATAGACACATTTATTCCTGGATAAAAACACCACAAATATTCTGGTTTTAGCTTCCCAAAGCCACATTTTTGATCCAGGCCTAAGCAGACATATCTCTGAATTAAACCATCATCCTTGGATGCACCTAACCCCGTGTACAATCCCTTTTTAGTTGTGCTTTTCAGTAATGTATCAGTGTCAGGAATACCGTGGAGCCAGCCGAGAGCTTGGGGCCACCCCCGTGCACTCTCATCTCAGGCTTCTCTTCTTATATGCTACAACTAACCAGTGGAGCAACAGAAGCCTGCCGCAGCTTCAAAAGCAAACCAAATCACCTATCGACTGCCTTTACAGAGATAACATCAGGAAATATAAAGACTCTTCCTCCGGAGCAGACCTTCATCTTCACGCTCACTCTGGAATAACAGGCCCAAAGGAAACAGGAAGGGAAAATCATTGTGACTTGACTCTCATGCTTACTATTAAGGTCTACTTTGTTGCAAAGCCTTCACTTTCAGCTCAAATATTAACATTTAGTGTCAGCTCCACCTTGAAAAATTACAAAACCAGCACAAAAAATAAAGGCTTACACTTTCCCTAACCTCATAAGACTCATTTAGGGCATATTTAGGGAAAGGCGTGTGCTGATCAGCAGTTAGAGGTCATATCTGATGAAAAGTACAAGTCAGGTACTGAAGCTGATGCCCCAGGAAAGCACAGGAGTCTTTTGCTTCTCACATTAAGCCAATCAAATATAGTGTGAGTGGTCTGACATGCATCCTGTCTTCCTGTTTGCTCCCCAAGTGTCCACCATCCAGATAAAAGGCAAAGACCATCCATAAAAATTACACTTTTGCATCAAATATCAGTTAACCTTTATGAAACAAAGCGGAGGATTCCTTTTGTTCTCACACGAAGCCAAACAAAAAGACCTGAGAGAGAATGAGGCCACTATAAGCGAACGGGTTCACTCGGTGACTGTAAAGCCTCCTCTTCAATGGCTCTGACAGTCAGACTGTGTGAGTCCTGATCTGCTTACAACCGAGACTCCAACTAAATGAACCGTCAGGAAACACATCACCGTTCATGCTTCTGAGCCAAACATGAACCTAATCAATCAGCAACAAGTCCAGGCCAAGGACGGGTCTGTGAGGGTTTGTCCCCAAAGAACATCTAGTCTGGGACAATCCTCTTTGGTCTATCATCTACATGGAGGAATCTAGTGAACACTTGTGAGTGTCAAGAGAAGAACAATCTTTTAGTTACCCCCTTTTTTCCCCCCCATGGTTTGAGGAAAGCCAGTTACACAAAAACACATAAGCCTCAGCCCTCCCCCTAGTGGTGAAAAGTGGAACCTACACAGTGGAGGCAGACAGAAGAAGGGGGAGGAGGGAGGCAGAGAAGGCTGTCTGCAGATCGCCGCCATTTCGCAACCAGATTGTTTACTGACACAGCGCAGCCATTGCAGCAGTTTTCCACTAGATGGGGACTGAAGGGGTCTGGAAGCTCGTGGATGGGAATATGGAGGCTGCTGAGAGAAGCTCCAAAGCTGAAACCAAGGCTGTGAGAGCTAATCAGAACCTAAGCTGCAACTATAAGTGCATAAAGAAGGCCCCAATGGTTGGACTTATTAGTGATAGTGCATTATAATTATCACAAAGAAGCTCATAGTACTATAATGGATCAGCCTTTCCTGTCCATACAACCTCTTATGTGACAAGGCAGGTGCTGATGTGACCTATCTTTAGATCTGCTGAAAGAGACCTGAAAACAAGTCAGAGTGAGCTACCAAACCACAAACACACTACACAGGCAGCTACCAGGCTGCCAGGGCTGGGACCAAGTACAGACAGCCAGATGAGATAAAACAATAATGAACCCTGATCCCTCAAGGATGAAGAAGCAATTTGTAAAACATGTTCTCTGCTGTGCTCTGCTTACATAAAAGTACCCCCCCCTCACTAATTGCATGCTAATTTAAAGGCCTATAAAATAAAAAGTGCCCCGTCGTACAGATAACCCTGACATTTAACTTGCTACCAATCTACAGTCACAGCCTCACACTGTGCTAAACAAGTCTGGCAAAGAAGCTCCTTTTCTCAGGTGGTTTGGGGATTGAAGCTGCAGACTGTAATAGCAACAAAAAAACAAATCTCAGTTTGAATAGTCTGGGTGGTCTGTCCTGCATCCTCTCTTCTAGCTTATTTCCTATGGTTTCCCAGCTCTCCACTGTTTAGATTTAAAAAAAAAAAAAAAAAAAAAAAAAAAAAAAAAAAACAAAAAAAAAAAAAAAAAAAAAAAAAAAA